>CAJNJA010014148.1:0-12337 GCA_905231915.1 Symbiodinium necroappetens | reverse complement strand
CCCCCCCCCCCCCCCCCCCGGCACCGTTCTCGACTCCCTAAATCCCTTCACCCAGACATAAGCAAGTTCTCAAAAGAAGGCTCCCCTGTCTAGGTTCCGCTGTTCTGCAGTCCGCAAACACGACAAGCAGTCTCTGAGAACTGTCCCTGAATGTAGCAGAAACAGAAAGACATCAACTGCTCGTCCGCCTGTCGATTTCCACGCGCGGCCTGGAGAAGTCGCTTTGCAGCAAGCAGAAGGCTTAGGGCTCGAGCTTTGGAGCTGAAAATTCAGAGGTAGAGAGGCTGGATTCACGGCTACCGCCCGTGTCTAGGACATTTTCAGGTGGGTAGTTACCCATTATAACTCGAGGGTCTATATACAATATAGAAGCCTTATAGAAGCCCTATATACCCTAAACTCCCCACCTGTAGTTTCCTTCAACTGAGGCTGTAGAGTCAGGCTGCAGGGCAACCCAATCCAAGCTCAACAACCAAAGCCCATATCCCTAAACCCTAAGCCCCTAAACCTCTAAACCCTAAACCCTTAAACCCTAAGCGCTAAACCCCCAAACCCCTAAACCCCTAAACCCCTAAACCCTAAACCCTCCCTAAACCCCCAAAAACCTCTAAACCCTAAACCCCTAAACCCCCTGATCCCTAACAATCCCACACACCAAACCGAAGCCCTCAACTCGAAAGCCCTGAAACCCGGAAAGCCGCTCAGGGCTCATAGAACCCCTGAACCCCTGAAACCCCAAAGCCCTAAACCCTAAACCCTGAACCCTGAACCCTAAACCCGGAACCCTGAACCCTAAATCTGAAGGAACCCCTAAAGGAACCCTTTGAAACAAGATTTAAAGGAAGCCGAACCACCTGCAGTGCTCGCTGCACGCAGACAGTGCTCGTCTCGTTGTGGACCAGGGAGATGAGGGCTCCGAAATACCTTAGAACTTCGTAGGGCTTCAAAAGTCTAGACAGGTTTTGTTTTTAGAGTTTAGGGTTTATAGGGGGGGCTTTAGGGGGGGCTTTATAGGGATATCGCTCGAAACATTTGTAGGTTCATAGACTGTTTCAGGGGATTGATATCGGGTCCGCGGTTCTGAAACCGGCTTAGGGTTTAGGGTTTTCGGGTTTAGTAGGGTAAATGGCTTAGTAGGGCTTAGTAGGTCTTAGTAGGGTTTAGGGTTTAGGGCTGCGCAAAAAAATCAGGCTCTGGTCGAACGAAGCTTCCTTCTGAGAGAGGCTTCGGGGCTGGGGGCCTCCGGAGCAGGGTTGGGGGTTTAGGGGTTTGGGAGTCTCGGTTTCGTAGGGTTTATAATGCCGAGGGTGCAGGGTTCAGGGTTCAGGGTTCAGGGTTTAGGGTTTAGGTTTTGTAGGGTCTTCTGGGAAAGGCTTTTGGAAAGGCGGGCTGGGAAGGGAAAGGCCCCTTCTATGGGAATGGCTTATGGGCCTTTATTAGACAGGTTTATGTGGTGGAAGAATAACGTGAGCGGGGATTATGAGTACCCAAAATCGGTTTGTCTTTTGGGAGCCTAGTTTGACCCTACTTAGCAAGTCATGAGTACCCCGAGCCGTTAATTGCATTGTCCATTCACAGAACCCACACCCGAAAAGCTCTTGAGGAACTACACAACTTCAACCACAGCTGCCGAAAAGCCTTCACAAACAGCAGCCCCCCAAGGCGAACCTGTAACGGGGCAGACTCGAAAGCTAGCTTGAACATCGCTGCGAGGCTTTTCGAAAACGCACCAGCGAATTTCGAAGGAGGCTTTGCCTCCTGAAAGGCTTTCCGGTTAAGGGTCTGGGGTTTAGGGTCTCGCGTTCAGGGTTTCAGGCTACTCGCTGAGCTGGCCAAAGAAGGGCGAACTCTTTCGTCATGGTAGAAGTTGGGATATACCTAAGAAGGCGACTGAGTATCGTCTCAGCCTCAGCTACTACATTGGGCTTTAAGGTGACGTCTTCGGGCTTCGTCCGAGGAGCATTGCAAGGCCGAGAAGACTGCAACAAAGGGATCCGCACCTGTTCGACGGTTCGGGGGATTTATTAAGCAACAAACGAACAAGGTTTTATATGGGCTCTTGCAGTGTTTTAGGGAGGGGGTTTAAATAAGTATATAGGTTCCAGTTAGGGTCATAGGGAGTGCCTGACTGGAGTTCTCCTAGCTGCGAACCTACATGCAACGATATGAAATCCCCTGAGCTTCCAAGTATGGCGTGTGCCATGCAAGGACCGGTTCGGTGCTTCAGGCATCAGGGGTTTAAAGTTACATGAAGGACATGCGTTACTTGGAGTAGCCCATCATGAGGTACTTTGGACCTTTAAAAGGGTACTATATCCAGCAAAGAACAAGCCCGACAGGAAGACCGAAAGTAGCTCACATGCTCGGTCTGTCGACTCCGATCCGCCTCGAATGCGTGCTGCCTGGATTTGTGCATGCTGCCTCGCCTAGCTTGGCTCGGGAAAGCCTTGAATCAAGCTTGCAATGCCAAACTCTACTTACTCTGCTTTAACCTGGAGCCCCGTGCCCGAGAACCCTAAACCGGACACACCAACTAGCCAGCCCAAGGCACAGCTTACCAAGGACACTGTCTCCGCCATCGTGCACGACGCGTGCCTCACACGGTGTAAGATTCAGGGCTTCGCGGGACGTGGGCCATACGTGGTGTGAGATTCGAGGCTTAGGGGGTTTGGGTAGAAGAGATCTTGAAGGTATCCCAACACGGCTCAACTGCTGGGTTCAGACTTCGAGGAGCCGGTTATTTGCTATATAACCCAACTCAAAAGCCCAACAGCCCAAGAGCGACGGGGCTATGTGCACGGTCACACTTACAAGCGGTGTGGAGATATGCAATGGAATCTGGGGCCGCATCTTGGGTTCCTGGCTTCGGGAAAAGGCACCACACTCACAGCCACTAACAAGGGTGTGTTTAAGGTGAAAGCAAACCCAACAATCCTCCACCCTGACCCCCCTAAACCCTTAATCGTAACTTACTTCCCCAAGAAGCCAGGGAAATCAAAGGTTAAACTGGTTAAACTTTCAGCTTACTACTAAGTTCTAAGAACCCTTAAAAAGTTCAAAGGTTGGGCCTTGGGGAACCCCTAAACCCTAAACCAAACTAAGGCAATGGACGTGGTGGGACTGAGTAAGTAGGTTCGGGCCTTGGGTCCTCCACCTACAAGCGCAAACCCCTGAACCCTAGACCCGAAACGACCCAAGTAGCAGAAAGAATCGCAAACCGCAGAAACCGCTAAAAAAAGAACCTTTAGGGTTTAGGGCTTAGGGTTTAGGGTTCTGTAAACCCAAGATACCAACCTGGAACATGCTCCAACCAGTCCCGCCTCTTGGTATGTGCTGCCGTCCACACGGCCGGCCATGGCGGCACCCCAATCTATGTGGGACTTGGAGACGTCTTTGAGCCCAGCGCGGGGATGCGGGTTATGTAGGGGGCAGGGTTTCGGATTTGAGACTTATGGCTTATTATCTAGATCTCAGTACAAGAGCCTACCAGAAACCTAAGCGAGTCTCCAGGCAAGCTTCGTACAAGAGGCTAGGCATGAAGAGCTTGAGTGTATGTGCCGATTTGGGTCTCTAGCATGAGAGGCCCACCCCATCATGCTTTTGCATAGGGCATAGGACTCTTGTAGGATACTACTGTTGATGATATAAATCCTGCATTACCTTAAGAACCCTAAACTATGGGAATTGTGGTATTGTTCCTTATTATGGGTAATGCAGGATTTATACCATCAACCGTATATCATATACGGTTTGGGGTTCAAGGGTGGAGATGTGCACAAGATGGTGGAGGGCTTTGCGATAGTTGGGGAATTGGGGTTGGTTCAGATTGAAGTCGGGGCCTCAGTAACAGCGGTTTACAGGCTTTTTAAAGGGGCATGGTCTGGCGGTATGAGGGGCCTCAATCATCAGAATCAGGTTATGGGAGTATGGTATATGTATGGGGAGAACTGCATGGGAATCCCTGAGCGGATTACTTAGCTCTATCACCTGACTTCCCTGGATTATAGTCGAACGAGATGCTTAGGGTTTAGGGTTTAAATAGGGGTTTAGGGTTTAGGGTTATACTATAGACTATAGAGGTCGGAATTATCAAGAATGAAGACAATCAGACATGTTCGCTGAAACCTGATTGACCCGGAAGAAGTCCCTGATTCGTCACGCCCTCCGCGGACCTACAAAGGTACTTATAAGCTCATACAAAGTTTTGGGAACAATACTCCTCCTGGCTTCATGAGGGTGATAAAAATGGGGATCTTAATTTTCATGCACCCAAGAAGGGAGGTTGTGAGTCAGGGAACTTGATTTCCTGATTGATGGCGACAGGTAACCCCTTGTAGTCCCAAACACTGGAACTCGAAGTTCTAAACCCCAAAACCTCTAAGCGCGTAAGATTCCACAAACCCCTTACGCAACCATGTTCAAAAAAACAAACCAACATGAACACCCCTGAGAAAATGAACGACACCAAACAAGGGGCCGAAAGCTGAACACAAAGTCCCTAAAGCCATGAATCCTGGGTCCATCGATATCGCGTCAAGAACTCCTTCAAGCACCGACACACCAAGATCCACAACAAATATATCCAGCCCAACCCCACCAAGCCCCAAAAACCCTACAATCCTACGGATACCCCAAACCCCGAAAAAAAAAAAAACAAAAAAAAAACAAAAAAACAAGACGCGGAAACACCCTGCAGACACCCTCAACAGCAAACCCTAAACCCGAAACCCTAAACCCGAAACCATAAAAATTCTAGAAGGAGCCTGGCAACCAGGAGAAATCTTCCTCCGGCCCGGGCCTGAAGAGTGTGCCGGGTTTGGGCGCTACGGGTGCTTTAAGGCTTCGAGGGTTTAGGGGTTTGGCGGTTTTGGGAGTTTCTAACCCTTTTAGGGTTTAGGGTTTGGGGTTTAGGGTTTGAAGGCTTTCAGAAGTCCGTATAGCGGGTTAGGAATCTCCATTGGACCAAGTTGTAGAGCCCGTGTATTCCTTTGCTCAGGGGTTGTGGCCCGTTGTAGGTCTCGAAAGCTGTTTTTGTATCTTTTCCGGGCCCGTAAGGGCTTGTGAAGGGTTTTGTAGGATGGTATTGTGCTTTGGGGCTTGATGGTAATTGAAGTCTGTGGGTGCTTAAGGTGTTGGGGCGTTAGACTTTTTCGGGTTTTGGGCGTGCCTTGGTCGAGGGTTTGCAAGTGTAGTGCATCGCAGAGTTTTCGCTTGAGGATGTAGGATCTATGGTCCATGCCTTTTTGAACTGGGGGATCAGGGCTCAGGAAGTTGGAGAAGTCCGTCGTCAAACGATGCGGCTGCTGCCGCAGTGCCAGGAATCTTGCAAGCTCGGGGCCCTAAACCCTGTAGCTGCTGTGGGGGATGACACAGACAGCCCCTAATTCTGTCAGCTGAGGCATCTCCCTGAAGGCTTCGCAACCCTAAACCAAACTGTAGACACTAGACCCTGTCTACCCTAAATGTTTGCAGAGAAGGCTTACGCGGAAGGGGTTGTTTTGCTTCCCACCGGGTCAAGACCCTCTCTACCCTAAACTCCTATTAACCTTCAACCGCCCTGCAGCCTCGACTCGTAGCTTTAGCTCAAGCCCAGAACCCCTGTAAGACTAATGTAGACCCCTGACGAATAAGCCCCTGTCTTTAAAGGGCCTGAATATTATCAGTAGAGTACTGGTTTTACTCCAAAGCCTACTATAGGCGCTTTATTGATGAACAGGGGTCCGGGGGTATGCTGCCTTCCAAAAAATGGCCCTAAAACCTCCAAACCCTCGCTTGGAATTGCAATCTTCGAGGTGCCAGATCCTGAAAAGCAGTTCGCAGAACTTTGACAACAGCCCTATAGTTTGGGTAAAAGAATGGGGGTACAGGCACCGCAACATCTTGGAACATGGGTAGTTCTCTAAATTAGGGGTGAGAACTACCCATATACTTTAGTGCCCAGATCGGCTGGACGGTTAGGATGCTGGAAGTGCGTTCTGTTGCGATTCAGGCGACGGCGACGGTGATCATGATGTCCATGATGACCATGGTGGTGCTGAAGATGCTGACGACGGTGATGACGAGATGATGATGACAACGGTGATGCAACATGGCCACGAACCATACTTGTAACACTGGTGAGGCGCTTTTGGATCCGACTAAGTTATGAAGTGTGGGTGCCCATAGCGGCTACAGCCATGCTTGGCTCAGAGTTGTTAGTGCACCTGTGTGCGTGCTTAGACTTGCATTTGTCAAAGCCGGTAGTTGTGTGTGTATGTATATTTATATTTGTATTTATTTATTTATTTATTTTATTTATTTATTTATTCATATGTGACCTTCTCAAGCTTCAGGGTTCCCTTGTTGACTCTGTCTTCTTACCTGCAATGCCACGTTGCCTGGCTATCGGGAACCCTCATCTACCAGCGAACGATCCCCTAAACCGAGAACTTACATTCCTCAGGCCCATGCTTGTTGCACAATACCGTTTGCGAGCTTAGGAGTCCCAAAGCCCTAAACCCATAATACCCTAAAACCCCTAAACCCTGAACTATCGGCCCGCTCTTTTCCATCCATGCGACCGCGGCCCCAGTTGGGAGGAGCTGTGTGTCCGCCGGGGGCCTATGTTTCAAAGATGAAGAGCTCGTCGCGGTCAGAGACACTTGCGAGGCTGCAAAGGAACTCGGAGCTTTTTGGGACTAGGGTTTTAGGGCATAGGGTTTAGGGCTTTGGGTTTAGAGTTCGGAGCTTATATAGGCAAGTTTCAGGCCTAGTCTAGGGCGAAGGATTTACAAAGCTTACTGAGGATCGCGGATACAATTTCACGGCAGGGCCGGCAGGGTGTACTTCCGACCTTCTCCGGCAAGGCCAACACCAACCGCGCTACCACCCATCGTACTGATGACAGTCATCGAGTAGGGTTTGAGGTTGAGGGTTACAAGCATGAGCATAACCTTCATCTTTATCACTAGAGAACCACGCATCAGCTTCGTTAGACTGCGTACCACGCATGGCTGCGGGTCAGAGGAGTAAACGCGATTTTATTTAAAGGAAACTACAGGTGGGGAGTTTAGGGTTTTTAGGGCTTCTATGAGGCTTCTATAAGGTATATAGACCTTCTATAAGGCTAAGGCTCCTACAACTGTAACTACCCACCTGAAAATGTCCTAGATGTATTCTGGCAACCTTCCGTGAGAGCTTACAGTCTCCAACTTTCAGGGAAGTCCTTCTCACTGAGCTACTCGTCAATCCCCATTCCTTCACAATCTCTGCCAATGAAGCACACATCCTAAACCTCGACCTCTACCGGACCCGCTTCAAACTTGAGAGATTAGACTTCAAGGTTTAGGGGTTCGCAGGGCCTCAAGTTTAGGGTTTAGAAGTTTAGGGGTCAGAATTCAGGGCTTAGTGTTTCGGGTTTATCGATACCTTTGCGGTTCTTTGCAGAGCGGCGTCTCAGAAGCGACTCACCTCTAACTTAAATAACACTCTCCGCTACCACCGCGGAACATCTCCAGGAAGCGGAGTGCGAGTGGTAGGCAGAATTTCGATCGAAGGTCTCGATCACGCAAAACTCGAAACCCTAAAGAAAGCCTGAGGCCCCTATCCTGATAAACCTACAAAGCACCCTGACATATCAATTCAAGGAAGGACTTACGTCTTTGGGCGGCTATACGCTTAGGATTGGATAGCTGGTTTGGCCTAATTCCTCTCGAAGTCCCCCCGATCCGTGAAGCATAATGTAGGGGTCTTAATCATTGGACTAGGGTTTTGGAGTCCATTCTACTGCAATTACAACAAGGAACCCCCAAAATGGTATAGGTAATTCTTTTTAGTCCCCTATATTACCCTGAACCAGACCCTGAAGCATTCTCGACCTCCTAAACCCCAAGAACCCTGAACCCGAAGCCCTCAACATCCAAGCGCTCAGGAGCCTATAGGGGGGCTTGTTGCGGCTTAGAGTCTAGAGGTTGTGGTTAAGGGTGATGGGGGATATCTAAAGAAGATTACTTCATAGTGTCGCTCTTACCGAGGCCCGCTCATTTTTTTCAAGGTATAAACCCTGCGCATATACGCTCAGGGTTGAGGGAATAAGGGAAAAGGTCCCGAAACTGGGACTCTCCGCAATCTAACCCTAAACCCCAAACCCTAAACCTTCCCTTCAGCCTAGAACCTGACAATCCACACCTCCGAACTCGAATCGGAAGCTCGAACCCGGGACACCAAACACCGATGTGCCTCAGGCAAGCATAGGGACCCCCAAAATGATCAGAAGAGGATTTGGGTTATTGTGATCTGTGACATGCCTGAAGAATGTAAAGGAGTCTCAGAAGAGAGACAAGGGCTGGGAGGATATTGTAGTATCATTACAGAAACAGTATAAGGGAGAGACAGTTACTACTGGAAGTTACTCATTTATTCACACCCCAAGCCACAAGAAGAAACCCTAAATCCCTTATGAAACCCTAAGCCCTCAACCCCAAACCCCTAAATTGCCACAATAACCTGCCCCAAGGGCCTCCTAGACCCCCCCGCTTGAAGAGCACCGGCACTCAGTAGCCACCACCTCCGTTGGAGTACTTCTTGTTGAACTCCTCCTCCGTAGGTTTAGGGTTTAGGGGTTAGGGGTTAGGAGTTAGGGTTTAGGGTTCAGGGTTTAGGGTTTAGGGTTTAGGGTTCAGCGAGAGCTGAGGAGATAACGCTTTAGGGTTTCTCGGGGACGAACTCGGGGTCTGCAGCACAAACTCGAGAACCTAAACGTCCCGAAAAAAATCGGAAGCCGAGCTCCCTGGTACCAATCTAATTAGTGTTGAGGGTGCAAGAGTCCACATACACGAAAGTTAAGAGGCTAAGCACTCAACTGCGCAGAACTCTTACTTTGCCTGAAAGTTTGCAAAACTGCCACCACGACTGCTCTGGACCCCAAGGCGTTTCGGGTCTAAGCACAACAGAAAGTAAGGTAAGGTAGTCAAGCCCCCTATTAAGTCAGGGTTTAGGGTTCAGGGTTTAGGGTCACTTTGCTGGGCTTTTGAGGGCCCAAGAGCAGTCGGGAACCAGAACAAGAAAGCTAGCCGGAAAATGCTGAAAAATCCTGCACCCTGAGAGCCTGATCCAACTCTGGGGCCCTAAAGCTGAGCCCCTAAGCCCTCCAACCAACCCTAAACCCTAACCCCTAAACCCTAAACCCTAAACCATAAACCCTAAGCCGCGAAGGCCCTACGTATCAAACCCAAACCGGGCCCCTGAGCCACTTCAATTCGGGTGAGCCAAGCACTAACAACCTGGACCCTAAAGAACCTACCCTTCTTAGGGCTTTAGGGCTTTAGGGCTTTAGGGTTCAGGGTTTAGGGTTTCTGTATGCAAGTCCTTAGAAAGGTAGGTTATTTAATTTGGGCTTAAGGTAAACCCTACAGTGAACCCTAAGCCCTAAAACCGAAATCGCAAGGAAAGCTCCTGGAAGTCAGTGAGCTTGCGCACGACATCCTGGATCGGAGTTGATACTATATCAGGTGTTGATTTCGACAGCTCCCGAAATTGTTTGTAGTTTGAGTTCTATGCTAAGAACAGGACATCTAAAAGTCAAAATCGGTACGTAGACCAGGTGCTTTACTACGTAGATTCTACGACGCATATAAGACAGAGCCCCTTCGGTCTCTCCTGGCTTAGAGGCCATGTTAATGGATCCATACTTGGGCGCTTCAGAAAACACAGGACCCTTCACATAGACCCCTAAAAAGGTAGGCTCTCTATTCCCTAAGCCGCGTCAAACACAGACCCCTGTACCATAACATCTATAAAAACTATTATCTAGGACCACCGGTATAAGGAAGCCGCCATGCGGCAGCCCTAGGCCGAGGGTGTGGAACTTGGGCTCACAGCTCCGGGCCCCCCCAAACCCAAAACCCTAAAACCTAAGCCCTAAACCCTCAACCCTAAACCCTAAACCCTAGATCCCTAAACTCTAAACCCTTTTTTGGGCAAAGTTTAGTTCCTTAGGGCTCCGGAGGTGCTGTCGTGCTTACGACAACCCAGCCTTAGCCGTAGACGGACCATTTGGGGCGCCTCCAATACTTCGTCCGGGGGAAGGATGGTCGTGCGGAAGTGGAAAGTCTCCTTTCTTGGGGTTTTGGGTTTAGGGTTTAGGGTTAAGGGCTTAGGGCTTAGGGTGTGGGTTCAGGGTATAAGATTAGGTCTAACATGAGATTTACGATCTGAGGCGCTTGGACTTTGCCCCCAGAACAGAGGCGCTCAGGATAGAGAGTGTAGACTTATGTGTATTGCTTGAACTAAGACCTAAATCTCTGAGTGCTGATCGGTAGAATGTTGCAACACCTGACATACTCTAAAGTGTTGGAACTATATCGGATTCCTTCCTGCGGATTGTAAAGGACATCGACCCTGAGCAGATTTGGGCTGAACATGCTCTACTTGGATATTTCGTGTTGAAATTTCTACATAGTTGTGCAAAGCGTTGTAAGCCTTTGAAAACGTGCTATGCTAAAGCCTGGGTAGCTATTTTGTAGGAGGGTTGCAGGTGCCTTTGAAGGTCACTGTTGGGTTTGAGGGCCTGGCGATAAGTGGATTGTACGTCCTCTGGTGGGTGATATGCTTTCTGAGATTCTGCTGTAGGGGTATAGTCTTGTTGATGGCGAAAGGACCGACAAGAAATGCTGCTTGATCAGCCGACAGATACCCATCAGAATGACGACGCAGTCTGCAGAGCGGGCAACGCTCCCTAAACTCTGGACCTAAACCCTAAACCCTATAGACCCTAAATCTACCTTCAGACCCAAAACCCCGAAAACCCTGGTGCAAGACCCACAGAGTTTAAAGATAAGGAACCCGATCCAAATTACATGCATGCATGCATGCATGCATGCATCTATGCATACTTCATTCAAACAGAAATACATACATACGTGCATACATGTACACACACACATACATACGTACATATAAACAAATACATATATTATGTATATATAGATGAATATTATGTGTATTTATGTGTGTACAATCACACACACATACATGTATGCTTACGAACCTACACATGTACATACGTACATGCATGCATACGTATGTACACACATACAAACAAACAAACAAACAAACAAACAAACAAACATACATACATACATACATACATACATGGGGAGGTGCTGGTATCAAGGGTTCCTCTGCTCTGTGACTCGCCTAGTACAGCTTGCCGTGGTTCTATTGCGGTTGAGGGTTCCGGGTTTGTGAAACCTTGGGCTTAAGGCTTCTAGAACCTGCTTCCTTGCAGGGGCTGGAACATCGACCAAACTGCTGCAAAAGCGGAGGTGATTAGAATCACGCCTCTAACCCTACACGCTACACAATGTAGCACAGACAGGTGACAAAACACAGAAGCCTATGTGTGAGGTTTAAGGCCCCCCCATTCAGAGGAATGCCAGTGTACTTGTGAGAAGCTTGTGTTTCGCTGGGACCTGCAAATTTCTATCCAGGAGGATGAGGTTTTGTGTTGTTGTGTCGGCGTTTTGCTGGGCAAGGGGTGCCAAACTCTGCCAAACCTAAACCCTAAACCTGAGTCCTGAATGCCGAGACTTGCTTCCAGAAGTAGAACCGTTGTCAAACCCACTGGAAATCTTGTAGAACCCTCAAAGTACCCCTATACATCGCCACTCTAGAGCCCATGCCCCACAACCCCCGCATAGAATCGCTAAAACCTTCACCCTGCAGCCGTCCTCTTGTTGGCCGAAGCCACTGCCTGCAGTTTGAGTTGCATAAGCAAGCTGGTACCCTAAACTTTAAACCCTAAATCCTAAACTTTAAACCCTAAAACCCTAAACCCTGAATCCTAAACTCTACACCCTGAACCCTAAACCCTAAGCCCTGAGGGCTGCGGATTTAGGGCTCTGGGGGTCCCCCCGATTCACCTGACAGGTTCTTTCACTCCCTGGCGGCTTAGGATTGGCCTTTAGGGTTTAGGGTTTAGGGGGTTTAGGGTTTAGGGTCTAAGGTGTAGAGAACTATGGGGGCTATATCAGGATCACGCAAGGGGTCGGAATTGGTTGTCAAAATATCCCCTCATTGGAAAATAGACTTAGAAATGGTCTCTAAGACATGTACAAGGGTTCCTGTAAAAATGTCTCACGAAGAACGCATGCACCTTCGAACTCTGCACCGCCAGAACACCCATGCCCAACTGCTGTTTTGGGGCCCCCCCCGTGAAATACAATAGTCCCTTGGGGGGTCAACAGGCACGGGAAATGTATTACGCAGGCGTCGGGCATGGTCTGGGTTTTAAGCTTCGGAAGTTGACAACAACAGGTTGACATGCGGACACTCATGCAGACACTCATGCAGACACTGT
>CAJNJA010014147.1:0-12338 GCA_905231915.1 Symbiodinium necroappetens | reverse complement strand
TTAGGTTGGGTTTTTTGGTGAGGTTAGGGTTGAGGTATAGGTTGTTATGGTTTTGGATCTTCAGGTGAGTTATTCCTAGGGTTCTACCTATGGGTCTTGGATGGGTCGAAGGTTGAGGTATAGGTTGTTATGGTTTGGGGTGCTAGGCGGGGTGCATGGTTAGAAAATAGAAATGGTCATCACTAACTTAGTATAGTGTTCTGGGGTTTAAGCTAAAGGGTTACGGGGCTATTAGCTTTCCGAACCCACGTGCAGCGGGGGCACACAGCGATCCTCTTGCCCGGCTGGTTCTTGCCTCCCAGGACCCAAACGCGGCCGGCGACGACAGTGGCGGAGTGGCCATATACATCCTGCTTGCGGGGTGGAGTTGTCGTTGCCGTGTTGAGGGGCCATAAGTCTGGGTTTCTGCTTGGCCTCAAGGGGGTCATGTATGGGGGACTAGGAAAAGACAACAAGGCTTTTGAGAGAGAGAGAGAGAGAGAGAGAGAGGGAGAGCGAGAGAGAGAGGGAGAGAGAGAGAGAGAGATATATATATATACACATACATACGGTGCGATAAGCCGATAACAAATCGGAGTTATCAGGGGACGGAAAGCATCGGATGACCACAAGCACAGAAAGCGCAAAAGATGCGAAGCTCATCCCAAACTCTCAGCAATACCTACAGTAGGTGTCCCAACTGCAACCCTTTCTTGGATACCTTTTTACCGATTGATACCGATTGAGGTGCTCCGAAATTCAGAATAAGAATAAACCTTACAGAGACGACGTTGCAGAGTACAGGCAGGCTCTTCGGCAGTCCAGCGAAAAATCGGAGGAAACTGCCGGTTTAGGGAAAAAGGACTGCCCTACCGAAAATGCAGCGGTCCCTGTCTTGGAAGCTGTCGGGCTTCGTCCACCAGTACCGTGCCCCGCAGCCCGCCCTGTCCAAGCAAGCTGGCTCGCTCCAGCGTAAAGGTCGGCAGTAGGGAGCCATCTCGTGGCGCTTTAATTAAGCCATCTATGGAGCCTAGGCTTCTGTTCTATTTGTGTAAGCGTCACGGCTCGACTGAGAGATCAGCCAAGAGCCCTCCACTTTGTTTGGCATGCAGCCCTGGGACGACCGTGGGCTGATGGGTGGCGGGTAGGGGCTGGGTGAGGTTTGGGCTAAGCCTACTGTCTCACGTACACCCATGACCATAATGCTGCAGGGTTTTGGACAACCTCGTCTTCGGTTTCGATTTGCATTTGGGTCGCCATCCACCATGGCCTGTCTCCATCCATAATAAGCCTCGAGCCTAAGCAGCAGACGAAACAACCCAAGCCTAGCTTTTCTTGTGGCCAGTGTATCACTTTCACTTTCCCTCTAGCCGAATTTGTCCGCCAAGCGGCTCAAGATCAAATACTTCGGCCCCTAGAAGACAGTGAACCTGAAGACAAGTCAGTTAACCAGGACCGCCTCGCCAATCATAAAAGATGCAGATGACCACACGTCTTATCACAAATGCGGAGAGTATAATTTAATTGAACCTAGGGCTTCGATGTTTAGACTCATCCTAGAGCCTATATTCCTGTTCATAACGACGGGAACTTGACAAACAACTGCAGTGACAACGATGACGACACTGTCTCTCCTTGCCTATCCTGGTATTGCTAAGTATAGTGGGGATGGCATTGATTCCCAGAAGAGGGCAGTTATCCCATGTAGGTACATGTCTGCCTATATTTCAGTCTTCTGCAGAACAGCTGCTCGAATCCAACATGCCCAAAGCCATTAGAACGGCATCGGCTCTAACAGTTGGAAAAGGGCTTGGGGGGTGGACTGTGCAGTAATTACATCTTCACTCCATGTACAGGGACTGGGCGTTTTCACAGCCGCACGCAGGCTCAGCAACCTTGTGTCGCAATGTGAAACGGAAAACTGACCGACGCTACGGTTCTCTGCCTCCCGAACTGGGGAGTATGATAACTTTGCAAGTGCGATTGAAGTAGCATTTACCCAAAGTTCCGCCTGTGCAATCCTAACCCCTCCACCCGGACTTTCCGCAAGCCCTGGTTTGAGTCATCCTTGGTCCCCGACCCCATATCTCAAAAGTCTGCTAGATCTCGATCTCGCCCTCACCACATAGCCCAGATGTATATCGATTCTGGTTTCAAAACGAAAGGCATGAAGCAAGCATGGCATCAAAAACATCAATAAGACGTGGTGTACCTCGAAGTTCTGAGCAGAACCCACCGAACACTTCGACCTCACTCCTCTTCCTCTTCCTGCGCTTCTGGCTGCTGCTGCTCATGCCTGGGAAAAGGCACCCGAGTTTGAGGGCCTGAGATTCACCCTAAACCCTAAACCCTAAAGCCGAAAACCCAGGCTTTCGGTGTTTCAGCTTCAGAGCTTTGCCCCGGCCCGGCGGGTCTTGGGTTTCGGATTCGGAGCCTACGGCCTATAGGGGCTCGCGTTGAGGGATCCGGGTTTAGGGGACACCAAACAGATCTTCAGCTTCAAGCTTGTGACAAGCCGTGACAAACATCGCAACAGCCCTTTTTTCCATCTAAGCGGCCGTGCAAGAAAAGGCTTGCTATATCCTCAATTAGCATTTCCACACAAGGCTCACATGCAAGCACATAGCCACATAGCTGCCATACTGCAGTCCAAAACACGCATACTGTAGTCCAAAACATCAGGGGGAGCAGTTTTCATGCCACCCCCCCCCCCAAGAGCACCCCTCCCCCCAAAAAAACTAGCAACGAGCACCTGGCTCTCGGAGTGTGTGCCTGGTGCCTTGACGAAATGCGTGTTCTGAACAAGACCCAAAGCCGACTCAAGCCGAGAGATAACGTCATTGCCCAAGACCTGGATCTCCCCCAAAATAGGAAGAAGTGAAGCCGCTGAGCTTGAGGCCGCAGAGTGAGCAAAGCTGCTGCATCTGCGATCTCACCACGCATGACCTGAG
Organism: Symbiodinium necroappetens; assembly: GCA_905231915.1. Taxonomy (NCBI): domain Eukaryota; class Dinophyceae; order Suessiales; family Symbiodiniaceae; genus Symbiodinium; species Symbiodinium necroappetens. The sequence goes on along the minus strand of CAJNJA010014147.1, from coordinate 9,408 downwards.
CTGCTAAGGCGGTTTGGCCCTTCGGTTGTGGAGTTCGCCACCACTGCTATTGCCACTACTACTACTACTACTACTACTACTACACTACTGCTACTACTGCTGCTACTACTACGACGCTACTGCTACTTGTTCTTCTTCTACGACTACCACTACCACTACCACCACTATTGCAACTACTAGTACCACTGAAAGAATCACGACCACTACCACTACCACTACCCTACCATTACGGCTACCGCTACCGTTACCATTACCACTGCCACTACCACTACGACTACGACTACAACTACTACTACGACGACGACGACAGCTACCAAGCAGTATGTGTGTAGCAGCTTCTTCTCGTTTTTTTCCTCGAATATATGGACTGAGCCATTGAATCATGGAGTTCTTCGGTTGCACAGTTCTTGGCAGTACTTCCATCTTCCGGTCGTTTGCAGCATGACGTGGAATATGATGAAGCTCGTCTGTGGTTATTGCGCATGATGCTCTCTGCGCATGTACGCAGTAAAGCCTATGGATGGATGGATGGATGGACGCATGGATGGGTAGCGCGCACGTAGATAAACACAGAAATGGAGTTTGACATAGATCTAGACAGATATAGAAATAGGTTTATAGATCGTTGCAGAGATTAGCTTGTTTGGACACTACTGATTCACTATCACGCTCTGTCCACAGAATTTGCCATTCTTGTTTATTATACTTGAGAAGAGGCCACGAAAGCTAGGGCCAAAAGAAGAAGAAATGGCGACAGAGCTCGGGCACCGTGTGTGCAAGCGCATCTTTTTTGCCATGAACCTTCTTACCTACAAGATGATAGCGCTCTTCTGCTTTACAGTGGCCCACATACAGAGACACCCTTATCGTAATGTAGTACCTTGACCGACTTCATTATAAGCAATAACTCGGCCATTTAGAGCAGCTTCGAACTCTCCTGGTGGCAGCTTAGGTAACTGCTGAGGCTTCAGAACTTGCTACATAGACACACTCGGCCACGTGAAGACAAAATGGCAAGCTTCCATGCTGTTTGAACAGAACTGTCCTGGTGGCACCCTTGCTCATTGCTGAGGCATCAGACTTGAAACCTACTACGTAGACACACTCCGCCGCCAAAGACAAAATGCAAGTTGCCATGTTGCGTAATCAGATGAACCTTAAGGTGGAGGGGGAAGGAGGTTGGGGCTCCCCCCGGCCTGACCATGTACAAAATGCTGCATAGTGCTGCAACCTTGTGGCTTGTGGTGGGAGGGGGCCCCTTTCCCCTCCGAGCTCTGAATCAATGCCCCCCCTTCACCCCCTGCATCCCCCTGCCCTACCCCCCTTAACTATTAAGAAATGACCAGATAGGTCTAGACGCATTGTTGACCTAGTTCCCTATACTACCTAGGTGAATTGTAAACGACAACTCCCGCAAGCTCCACAGAGCTAGCTTTCGCGAAAACTGTGGCACTGCATTGCCAACATCCTCTACCGGAAACGTTGCAGCTTGGGCTTCATGGCCAAAATGACTGCCCGTGGCAAAGTCTGTCCGTGCTGCCACCAAGTAACTCTTGCGCCGGATACGTCTGGCGATGGTCAGCTTCTCCGTTGGCTGCGATCGCAGTGCCCCATCCACCAGAAGGCTGCGAATGGTCTCGAGCTTGCGACAGGCCCTGCCACTCTCTTGAAAGGAAAGTGCAAAACAGCAGACAGAGATGGCCAGCCCACCAAAGGCGAAAGACGTGAACACCCTGCCTTTGGATGGAAGGAGATACCCTGGTGTTTCCAAGGCTGATCTTGGCACCTGCAGAATCAAAAGACCGGCCATCTCAAAGCGAGGAGAAGGTGGGGCCTTGGAGAGGTGACGGGAGCCGCTGCATCAAAAGCATGGCGGCCGCATCGTCGACCTGCGTATCGGAGAGGTCCACGCGGAGGACCTGGTATAGACGCCCCAGGCCACAACCATTCAACCATTCAAAGCTGCTCCACCCCACCTTCAGCATGCGGGGTAACTTGTGCGCCAACCACTTCACCGCATCGTAGTTGATGCGGTCGCCTTTGCTGCGGTGCGATGGCAGTGCCGCGGAGCGATGCGGAGCGGAGAGCAGATTCTGCTGCTCGGGAGCAGCTACTGAAGTTCAAGGACAGCATGGACATCTCCGGAGGGAGCCCCAGGACCTGAGAAACAGTTTCAACCTCAAACCGCGTTCTGTCTTTGGCCGACGTTCAAGGTGGAATGAAAGGTTCAGGATGGCTCATGTTGGTGCTCAGTGAGACAATCTGGTTACTTCGGCTTGTCCCTGACAGGACTTTTAAGATTTAGTGTCCTTCGGTGTTGCCTCAGCATGCTGGGAACAGTTCCGAAAGATTCATGTTGATGGTGCCGGAGCAGTCTTCCTTCACTTCCGTTCGAGATGGCCGCCAACAGGGGAGGGATGATTTGATTACAAGATTTTTGGTTGTGCGTAAAGTTTTTGCCGAAATTGCTTGCGAAGGCCCCTGTCAATTAACTAAGCTTCTGCATTTGCGAAAGCAAGAGAAAAAACCAAAGCGCCGTCGCTCACTCTGCCACGGCTCCGAGAGTCACAGCACCACAGTGGGTTCCGAAACTAAGGCTGCCGCCAGCGAGTGAACTCCCAGAGTGGTAAAGTAAGGACATCCCCTCAGGGTCGGCCAGACTGAATCAGACTGACTTGCCGTGAAGCAGACTGAATCTCATCCAACGACATGCCGCATAACTCCACCCAAACCCCATGTCATTCATACACTAATCCTGAACTTGTCGTTTATCGCCTTACTGGTGGCCGAAGCCTCCCGGCACTTCTTTCGCGAGCCTCCCTGCCCTGTCTCGACGTGGCACATGCGTGCCGCCGCAGAGGCCTATAATTGCTTACTGCCTTTAAATTGCTTACATTCGATTACCAGAGCATCCGTGCCCGCACTCTTTATGATGTCCGTGTGCACATTTCTGAAGCAGCAGCGCATGTTACCTGGTGCTTACTCGCTTACTCGCGCTCCGGTCTTCCGCATTGTCGTGATCAGCCCTCGTCTGCATACCTCCACAACCTCTAAGGCAGACTCTTCCTCTTTCTTAGCTCTGACATGTTCAGGTCGGGGCATACCTCCGATGCCAGCCTCAGCGAGAGGTGCAAGTTGATCAGCCGCGCGGGGAGACACTCGGAGATCGCACTCACTTGCCGGTCATCGACGTTGTCGATGCCTGGCTAGCATGCTGGCAACACAAAACCTCACACAGGTCAGTAGTCCGTGGACCTTGGACCTGTTACATCTTGCGAAGTCTTGCGATCCTGAACAGCTCTGTTCTGTCGGACTTCCCTTGATGTTTAGGCCTCCGAAGTCGAGGCCAAGGACACGGAGATTCTTGAGATTGGCGATTCCTTTGGCCAAAATCTGGACATTGCGGATGTGGGAACGCTCGAAATTCCTTGGGCAGCGAGGCTGACAACCTTGTACTAAGGCTTACTAAGGCCAGCATTCCTGCTTGCATGACAGGACTGCCAATTCACACTTTGTGCCTGGCTGCAGGATTAAAGAAACGATGGTTGCCGGCAGGCAGAGACCTAGTGCGTCGACACCTGCTTCAAACGGGCAGGACCACAACAGCAAGGTCTGAAGAAGGTCTGCGACGGTCTTCAACACTATCCCAGCCTGTCTGACCGATCCTTGTGCACATCTGAAAGTCCAGCGTGAGCGTTTCCAATTGTTTCAAAGCCGGCAAGATCTTGGAAAAAGCGCGCAGGCCGGGAGATCCGATCCCTGTACACATCCTCGGAGCCGACGCTGAGCAGCCCAGCGGGCAGAAGCGTCGGAAGCGGAAGATCGCTTAGCTGGTGGGGGGCTCTAGTAGGGCCCTAGGGTTACGCTTGGGAAGAGGATTGGCCGGAGGCCAGGCTGAGGATGGCTCAGGCCACCAAGTCACCAGAAGGAGAGTTCCAGATGGCGGAGATGACTCGGCAGCGAGGCCGCCAGGATCGCCAAGTTGCGATCCTCAAACCTGGTACCAGGAATCTCGAAAATCCTAGAAAGGCCCCGGTTCTCTCCTGACCAAGCTGCCCGGAGCAGTGAGCGAAGTTCTTCATGAGTGAGGTGCGAGTCTCATCCCCGATCAATGCTCGGGCCAAGGGCTTCGAGTCCATCTGCGACTGGACGGCCTCTCACGGGTCGCTGTGATGCGGAACTACCGGACCAAGCCACGCCTGAAACCAAGCCGACAGGGCCAGCTCCGCCCGCAGTCTTGCATTGAACTTTCGGAACTCCTCCTGTGCTCTCGCAGTTTCAACAGCAGATTGCAGTTTTTATACACTCCTCTTGAAGGTCTCGCTACAGCAAGCCGCACCCTTTGCCTGGAAATGTCGCGTGTCACCCGGCTCCAAGACATAGTCAGGCGGATGGCCTCAGGAGGAACCACAAAAAGCTTTTTGCAATCTCTATTGCGGCCTGCATCCTTCCCCAATCTGCCTGCGATGGACTTCAGGATTCTCTCGTGATCGGCCTTCGCCGAGCACAGGTCCACCAGATAGAACGAAGAAACAGCACCCTCGCCCCGGAGAAGCCTCGCGAGATGTTTGGGCTGCCTGGATGTCAAGCTGGAGTCCAGATGCCAAAACCTGCCATTCGGGAACACACTCTGCAAATGGAACTCCGGCTGGCTTTTCAAGCTGGCAACACAAGATTCAAGCGCTTTCAGTCGTTGCAGTTCAAAACGAGCACAGTGCCTCAATGGGAAATGTCGTCTCCCGCAGTCGGGTGCTCCTGGCTTGGGATCGCGGAGTCTTCTTCTCCATTTGCCCAACCTTCAGAAGCTCGGCTGGACAGGATCACGTATGATCACTTCTCTCACAAGGCCTGATCAAGGATGCTCTCCACAAGCACTGATGGGCCGTTTGCCGTCATAGCCGCATAGTCAATAACTTTCTTCAGCTCAATCGCCTTGGACACCTTGGACTTGCAGCTGGAAAGCCTTTCTGCGATCTCACCTCCCGGTCGCCTCGAAAAGGCACCAGGCTCGAGAGAAGAACTGACCGAGACCACATAAGGGTTCCTCAGTCGCAAGAAGACTGAAAACTAATTAAAGGTGTTTGTGCCAAGTTGGTGCACCTGTATCGCATATGCCAGCTCATCCAGTCAAGACACGGTCTCTCCGCTGAGCATCAGCAGGATGTGATCAGCCCGTGTGAGAGGTCTCATAAAGCCTCGGCAAAGATATCAAAGAGAGAGTGAGCGAGCGATTAAAACAGTAAAAAACAGCAAACGGCTTCTTCATGCTTCGAACCATGAACACGAGGCATTGCGACAGATCATTGCTGGTGTGAGGTGACAGTAAAGGTCATCTTCAGCCGATTTTGACTCTTCTAAGCTGTGGCTGAGTCTAGACCCAGCTGCCAGATTCCACATCCACTGAGAGCCGTCGCTGAAGAGAATGCTGCCTCTCCACGACATGATGAGGCAGCAACTACTTAACTTGACGGGCCTGATGCAGGAAGAGCAGCCACGAACCACGTTTGTTCCAGGCTGCTCGTCAAGAAAACAGAAATCGCAGTGGTGTCCTGGCCTTTCTGCAAACGCACAAATCCACATGAAGGAGTCCTCCAACGCACCAACGATGAAGCAATACCCAATCGTTTGGCCGAATGTGTCAGTTCTGCCCAATGCTTTCAAGTGCAGATGGGGTTTCAGCAACTGGTTGCATGTTCAGGCTTCTGATTCTGTGATCGGGGGACGGTAGCCAGGCCGGTGATGATCAGCAAGGCGATGTGCTTTAGCTAATCACCTTTCGGAATGACAGCCAAAATTTAGTCTGGTCCTTTTTGAGTTCTTTGGCGCGGCGGTAGCATCCCAGGCAGTCCGTAAAGTCGCGAAGCAGCTCACCCCACCAGTGACCTAAACTCAGATGCTTTGGAGGCTAGACAGAACTTCTCTGCTGCGCTGCCTCCGAATACTGAGCTGCACACTTACGAAAACCAGCGAACTCTGCTCTTTGTCGCTGACCAACTCAACAGCCGAACAATCCTGCTCCTTTAGTGCTGTGCAGTGGTTGCGGCAGAGCGCTGATTCTGACGAGGCTTGCACTTCGGAGCTTTCCACGAATGCATAAGTTGTGTCCTCCGTCGCTGGCAACAGCAGGAATTCGTTCAAGTGAAAGAAGTTCCTTGCAGGTCCGCATACGGCAGGAACTCGGCGCAGGGAACGGTTCAATGAAAAGTAACTAACGAAAAGTCGAAAAGAATGGTTCCGGCCGTGCATCAACACGCTGGTCGACAGCTTTGGCTGGTCGCCCAGCGCCCAGGTATTACAATTGGATGCAGCGAACACCACGAACCTGGGAAAGCTGCGGACGCGATACCACGCCTCCTGTAACATGACTGCTGCGTCTCGCGTGCTCGGCCTCTGCAATTGCTCCATGCTGATGGCGCGGCACTCGATTCCATCTATGAAGCCGCGGAAGGGAAATGCTTTGCACACGCTCGCCTGGCATCGAGTTCAGGATTGTTGTGGCCTCTTAGAGAGAGAAAAGGAGTGAGGGTGAGAGAGAGAGAGAGAGAGAGAGAGAGACAGAAAGCGAGAGAGAAAGTGAGTGTGAGAGAGAGAAAGCGCGAGTCACAGAGACAAAGAGAGTTCGAGGAAAAAGCATGGTCCGCCTTCTGGCTATCCGATTGTCCAGGAAGATCGCTGACGGGATGCGGCGAGGACCCATGCATGTCATCGCTTGCCATGCGATTTGAAAAGGGTTGGGGGGCAGATTGGACCTAGCGGTTGTTGGTCGTTGGGGCTGCCCGTGACATCCTGTGATTATACTACTTGTTGGTTGCAATCCTTGCCACTGCTGACGTGGACTCCACAGCTGTCAGTTAGCCGACACGAGCCGAATCGAGCAGAGGCCATGCAGGCGGTGGTCGAGTGAATCTTCGATCGTGCCAACCGCAGTCGCAAGCAGCTTGCCCAGGCGCATTTCCGTCGAACTGCTTGCACAGGTCCATGGCACGACGCAGTTCAGCAGATTCCTCTGTAAGGCAAGTGCTCTCGTCCACGGTCGGAAGCTGGTCCATAACGTGTGGTGGCGTTCGTCACCTGCGGCGCAGACTCCGAGCATCCGAGTCCGGCCGAAGAGCTTCGTACCTCTGCATCATGTCTGGTCGTAGAGCATGACAGGCCCCATGTACATGTTTGCTGGAAATTACAAGTTGCCATCTGCCATTCGCATGGCTTGTGATGCTGAAACTTGGTAGAGGTACTCATCCTTTTGCATGTTGTAAAGCCATTTGTGCAAGCAGTGGTGTTGACCTTCGGTTCCGTGTTGATGAACATGCCATGTGCTGAAGCTGATTCGAGCAGCGGACATGCACAAGCGCAGAACTCAGTCGCAACGTAACACGCTCCCGCCGTAGATCATCCGCACTAGAGACATCGTCTGAACAGAAACCCCAATCAAACCTGCAACTCTTCAGCAACCTTGAGGCCTGAATCAGAGTTCGGAATCCCAGTGAAATACATTTAATACATCGGACTTCCTTCTGAAACATCATGCTGAGCTTTAGGCTTTACAGACCGGCATTGTCAAAAGCCTCGTCTCACCGAAAATACCAAGAAAAATAATGCATGTCGCTGCTGGGCGACGTCGCTGCGCAGTACGCGCAGGGCTTTGGCCAAGTGGCGGTGTGTCAGGGCTCCTTGCCCCCGTCAGTTGCTTACGAAATCCTGCACTGCGTCCACCCTAAATCTATACCGCCAACGGGCCTGCAAATCGACACCGTTTCAATCCATCTCAGAGGCAGAGACTGTCCTGCGAGCAACAGGTAAGGCGGCTGATACATGGGCTCCCTTGCTCCCTGGCTTCCTTTCTCTCTGTGGAGGTCGAGGTTGAAGTCTGAGGGTCCGGCATACGGTAACAGAAACACACTGAACAAAAACACATAGAAAACAAGGCGCCGCGATGTGCCACGTGCAGCCGAAAGCTCGCTCGATTTGGCTGGTAGGCTAACAATCGATGGACGAGCCGAAACACTCACTGGCAACAGACAGAGAAACGAACCGAGCCTTTTCACATTCTGCGGAGCCACACACGAGCAGCGCAGCAGGCGCTCAGAAGACGCGGCGGCGCTTCATTTCACGCTGTGGCCACACTGCCTGCCCGCAACACGTGATGCTCGGCCTGGAAAGTGCACTCCGGTGGCCACAACTTCGCCGTTAAGCCCTCTCAGCTTCTCCTTAAACATGAGGTATGCAGGAGTGCCATTACTGGGGACACCCCGGAGACGGAGACTTCGGTGACCCTCTTGTCCCAATCAGAGCCACGACAACCAGGGTAGGAAGGCTGGCAAGACATGGTAAGCTGGACATGGTGTGTCACCGTACCACTGGCAACTCCATGAAGGATGGCTTGCACATCGAAGGTGCTGCATTGAAGCCACTGTGAACAGAGACTGCAACGGAAAGGTCTCATATGGTCTCATGCAAGAGGCAACACTGCCGAAAAACATCCCTAATGTTGAAGTACCACGGACCACACGGGATGCAAAATACATCAACATCAAGGACAGCACTAATAACGTCTCGCCCCCATGCAATGGCCTGCAGCTCAAACGCCACTAGAGGCTCTGTGATGCTGCCTTCGTCGTGCCTGTTAGGTCGCACAAACTGTCTGGCAACTGGCTCTGAACCTATACCACAGAAATCGCGCCTCGAGCGGATCTCGCTGCAAGTCTCGGCAAATCGCAAGCATCGCCTTTGACTAGCGTTGGTCTAGAAACGTCTTCTGCCCGGAACAAAGTAGGACCAACACATTCGCAGCGGGGAAATGTCGAGCAGGATGGCCTTCAGTCCAGATCGCATAATGGACATACGAAAGCCAATTACTAGCGGAAGGTACTTGAGGCTGAAACTGTGGACAGTATCTGCTCGAACGTCTGTGCAGTAAGCCTCCGGTCCCGCAATAGGATGAAGCTACGAGTGTGTCGTCTCTGACACGCACTCCTTCGCGACATGTCATGGCCACACCGATTACTGCACACCGCCGCCGCCTTGAGGTGGTGAACGACGACGGTATTGGTAACGGTCATGGTAATGATGACAATGATGATAAAGGCGGCAACGGATCTAAACAAAACGGGGGGTGGGGGGGGGGGGAAAGGCGCACGTGTGACGGGTGCACGTCCGACAGAACCCCCCGAGCCGAAGAAAAAGAAGGCTGCGCTTCCAAGCTGCAACTTCTTGCCTCTGACAATTGCTTTGCAGATAAAATGCGTACTCTCTGGCCTTTCTTCGCAAGAAAACTTCCATCCCTCACTGTTGCCTTGCCACTGGTCTTTCCGTGGCTCTTGGCAGTGTGGCACTGCAACAGGTCTGATTGAGTCACATCTCTAAGACTTCGGATTCAAGTTGCCGGCACCTGGCACAGTTCGGCTGGCA
>CAJNJA010014146.1:0-12339 GCA_905231915.1 Symbiodinium necroappetens | reverse complement strand
CACTGTGGCCGCGCTCCACCGAGTGCGAAGGCCGTGGCTCCTGAGGACACAGCCCGGACACAGCCACCTTGATGGAAATTCATGTGGCCCATAGTTCGAAGTTTCCATTCCCTTCGGTTCAGCACTCAGCATTGCGAACCCGATAGGGTAGTCTTCAAGTTTGCTGGGTTACGGGTCACGAGTAGTGTAGGTGCTCTTGAACTTGTGCCTGCGGGCTGAGACTAGGGATCAAGGTTGGTCGGTGGAGACTGCCCAACCCATCACTTGGGGAGCAGGATGCAGGTTTGCCCCGTCGGCAGTTGCTGTCCTTGACTGCGCCTTTGGTACTTCAGAGCTGAATCGATGCAAACGCTTAAGTGCAACGCTTGCAAGCAGGGGAAGACTACGTCGTCGACCGTGTGCTGCCAGGAGGGCCCTAGTTCTGCGTCACCGATTCCTGGAGCGCTTCATGACCCGTGTACTCACGCCGGCTCTCATGTACTCGTGACCACACATCGCAGGCAGCATCTCCAGGAACGCGCAACGCTTCTCGTGCCGGCCTTTTGCATAAATAACAGTAGAAATACTGCGATCAGATCTACAGGGCTCTGCCACTGAGATTCGCGCCGTCTGACAAATTAATGCGCCCTGGCCCCTAGCTTGAAACTCCATACCCTCAGTTTGGAATTCCGAATCTGAGTCTCTAGGTTTCATAAGGTCACGGGTGGGTGGTTCTCTTGAGGTTGCCCATGTGGGCTGAGATGCAGGCTTGCGGTAAGTAATCCCTCCACCACTTCTAGTTACCAGTTCCCGGAAACCGCCCAAGCCCACTCATAAGTGCACAAGTGAGGCACAAGTAGCCAAAGGTCGTGTCTTTGGAGACTGCGTGGCTTCTGAGGACGCAACCACCTTGATGGAATTTCATGTGCCCCATAGTTCGAAGTTTCCATTCCCTTCGGTTCAGCCTTGCGAACCCGATACGATAGTCTTTAGGTTTGTGGGGATACGAGTAGTGTAGGTGCTCTTGAACTTGTGCCTGCGGGCTGAGACTAGGGATCAAGGTTGCTAGGGGGGAGACTGCCCGAACAGGGGGTTTAGGATGGAGAGCATTTGGGATTTCGGGTCCTGGGATTTCGGGTCTGCGGGACCTTTTTCGAGCCTGCTCTCTGCTACCAAGACGGGTTTGGGTTTATGGGTTTTGGGGTTTATGGGTTTAGGGGTGTAGGGTTTAGGGTTTAGCCTCTTAGGACCATTCTCAACCCTAAGCCCGAATAAGTTCTCTTGGGACTTTTCTCAAAAGCAAAGGCATCCGCAGGCTCCACGTAGTTGGCGTCTCTCCCCTTGCTGAAGTTGATCCTGCCCATCAGTTGGGGAGCAGGATGCAGGTGTGCTCCATCTGCTCGTGCGTGAAGGGTTTCTGTATGTAGCCCTTCAGCAGTCCTTGCTAGCATTCTAGAGACATCGCCAGTACAGCCAGCTCCACCACATACCTTGGTCCACTAGGCTGTACTTCGCTCTGCCCCACGAAGTGGCCAAAGCACAGTGGTGAAAGCGGGGTTTCAGCGCGTTAGGTGTCGGGTCTTTGGTGTCTTTGGGGCTTAGGCCTAGGGCGCCGGGTGCAACCTTTGCCTGGAATAGCGTGGCAGTTGTCGACGACGGTGTGTTCGGCAATGACACCGCGTTGCACCGGAACGGTCCAATGGTTGTCTGCCAAGACACAGTGAGAAGCTTGAACTCGGCAGGGTGATGTGGTGTCCCAGTCCCAGTCCCGACAGACCAAAGACGTCGTGCCATCTGTGCGCTGTGAGAGAGAGTGCCACTGCAGTGAGCCAGTGGCCAACATCTGCTGCATTCCTGGAGTGTGGCACTTGCAGGCTCGCGAGGGTTGAGGACGCCAGCATTTGCTGCTGGGCTTGATGCTGGCATGCTGGCAGAGGGATAACGAATTTTCGTGGAGCTTCGAGATGCGAGCCCATCCAGTCGTCTGGCAAACCGCCGTAGACTGTAGACCCCAAGTCAAGTTCTCGGCCGTCCTGTGGGAGCGTGCGGCCATGTTGTGGCCAACGCGCCAGCACATCGTTTAGCCCCAGATGCAGAGACTCGGGAAAGGTGCCAGCGACAACATGCATGCATGGGATACCGTGGGGGCCCCGAGATGAGCTCGACAGTTGTTTTGCGCTGCTCTTAGCGCAGGCAGTCATAGGAGTGTGACGGGAGATGTATGCTACCCAAGGCCGGAACCGTAGGGCTGTTGGGATGCATGGTCATGGTCACCACAAAATGAATGTGTACAGGGTATGCTTTGCTTGCAACGCATCTACCTTTTGTGAAATCATGGCGGGTCAGCCTCAGCGGCACCACAGCTTGCAACAGGCTCGGTGACAAAGAGCGCCTTGAGAAGAAAGGCGATGAGATCAGCATGGCCACTAGCAAGAGTCCAAGCTCCGAGTCTCCATCCCGGTCCGTTGCTTCAGAATCCGACACGATCTCGTCGGGTTCGCCGGTTTTGGACAGGTTCTCTCATGCTTTTTTGCGGGTTGAAGCCGGCGCCCCGCTCTTCTCCGATGATCGGTTCTGTGGACATGCATAAGGGCTTGATGATGTCGACTTTCGTGGAGACTACCTAAGCCACTATCGCCGTAATCCAGCGTATGTTGTAGTGGGGTGTGAGCAAGCATCAACCAGCGTCGAGAACTGGGACATGTACTGAAGGGTTCGCCCCCCAGAAGTACATTAGTCGTGAGGGGTTGGGGGTGGTACCCATTGGCCACATGTCTGCGTGGGACCTCGGGCAACAGGCTTGATCCTCTGATTGAACTACTTACCCCCCAGCACTCGATTTGTGCAGTACCGCGCTGTTTTTTAGCAGGATGGGGAAGCTATCCCGAACAGTACCGTGGTATCACTCGGCCATTTCCCTCTCGCCTGCAGTGGATGCAAAGGTAAGGCCGAAGCAGTGGAAGCGCGGTGGGCTCTGAACACGGCAGCTTCCGCTACATTGCTGAGGGTATCGGGAGCTCTGACCTGCGATCGCCCCGGGGTTGGGAGCCTTGGGCATCCCTCCAAACAATGGAGCTAAAGCGGGGCGAAGATGATACCCCTTCACTCGCATGGGAAGGAATGCATTGGACTGGAACGGTCCAACGCTGGCATAGCTGGGTGTAGCTTGCCAGAAGCCTACATCCACACGTCAGTTTTGCCCTAAACCCTAAACCCTAAGACGTTGTGCAGTCTGAATCTCGGCGCTGCGAGGGAGTTTCTCTACCGACCGGTGAGAACCAGTCTTCGTGGGCGAATCCGGGCACCGGCAGGTTAGGGCTAAGGACACCAACTGCTGGCTGCTGAACACGACGGCGCTTGGGAATGCAAGGAGAACCGATGAGGGGCTTGACGCCGGCATCTTCACGGAGGGCCAGCAAGACTTCTAGGGTGAGGTTCGAGCAAATCGAGGGCATCACGTGCGAAACCGGGGTTACGAAGTCGCGGCTGCCCAGCCGGTCGTCCCTTGGCCAATGCATCGCTTCAGATGCAGGGGCTACTCTTGGAGCATGAACAATTATCAAGTTCATTCCTGAGGGGCTCCCTTTTCATTATGAAGGCCGGTACATTAGGGACAGGTGCCAGCTGCAAGATGCACTGAGCATGCATGCAGAGTCCGCTTAATTCGCATGTCGCAGCAGGTGCAGGGAAGTTTGGGCATCGACGTCGCCATGCCGACCTCACATGCAGCAGTTGGGCCCTGAGATCACATCGTCACGGAGGTCCATTTCCGACATCGTGACAAGAGCGTGGTGTAGGCCCCATGGCAGTGGTTCTTCCAGACTTAGGCATCTCCGTGTGGGCCTGGAGAAAAAGCCACGGCACTCTTTCCACGCTTTGGAACTGAAGCCGTCGGAGAATGACAGCCCTTCACTTTCTACTTGCAGGGGCCCTGTTTGGGCTGGGTAGTTTGGTCTGATTCGCTTGCCGCGAGAGACTTCCGCTGCCAGCCTGTTGGTGAGCCAGTGGCAGTGGCCAACACCTGCTATGTTTGTCGAATCGGGTGCGCCTGGCATTTGCTGGCTGCAGAACACGACGGGGTCTTTGGCCGCTTAAGCCTAGGGTGTTGAGTGCAACCTGTGCGTGCGATAGCCCAGCAGTGTCGTCGACGGTGTGTTCGGCAATGATACAGCGTTGCACTGGAAGGGTGCAATGCTGACATCTACGGGTGTGGTTGCTCGGCAAGACAGAGTCAAAAGCTTGAAACTGCAGGGTATCTTGATTTCCTCTTTCCGACAGACCAATCACGTCATGCTATCTGTACGCTGTGAGAGATCGAGTTCTAGTGAGCCAGTGGCCGACACCCGGCGCATTCCTCGAATCGATGTGGCACCTGCAGGTTCTGGATCTGCATTCAGGACCGATATGGAGGGGCTTGATGCTGGCATGCTTGCAGGGCTAGCAGGCTAGCAGAGCTTTAGGGGTGTGTGTCGAGATGCGAGCCCGTCCTGCCGGAAGACTTGTAGACCCCAAACCAGGTTCTCTGGCATAGGCTTCGTCACCCAAGCCCAGAGAGAACGTCCGTCCCTTCGGTGTGTCAGCGTGCGGCAATGTTGTGGTCAATGCACAGTGCAGCTGCAGAGGCAGGGCTAAGGAGCTTAGACAGCACCGTAGCCTAGAACAGCTTCGGTGACAAAGTAGTCCGCAAAGACACAGACTTAGAAGACCACTTGTATCGAATTCCCGGCAGCACGGACTCGTGTCTGCTTAGTGGCAGCTGTTTCAGCCTGCCTCCGACCGAAATCTCAGCCAGCTGCATCGTGTGCCGCTTGCTGAACCGCACGGTACGTAACCCGCCCTAGCGCTCCTAGCGCTGCCACGCCGTCTCGGCGTCTTTGGACCCAGCGCCACCTCTCTGCAGAGCCGTCGCCCCTGAAATCCTCCCAAGTCTAGCCCGGGCAGGAAGCTGCCACAGCGGAGGTCTGAGGGTGGGCCTAGGATTGCAGTTTCCGGCCTTCGGTAAGTTGCAAAAGCCAGCTTCTTGTGGTGTTCGGTTCCTAGAGGGCCCTCTGCGAGTAGAGGCGGCAGATGTCTAGTACTCCGCTGAAACCTAAACTTGCCAATACAAGTTACCTTCTCCCTCCGCTTGCTGCTTCCGTAGTTAGTCTTGATCCGAGTGGGGCTTTTGGTATGATGGACACGCCTCGAAGTTGGTCGGCGTGCCTCTTCAAGCTCTCCCCTCAAGAAGAGTACTTTGCGCGCTAATGCCGGCGACAGTCTGAAGCAACCCATGTTTGATGCTTGGGTGCCCTTAGTAACTTAGCCCCGTCCCTGAAGGTTTCGGTGTTCAGGAGATCTTTCTTTCAGGTACTTGCCGCCATGATGCCCATATCATAAAGGTCGCTTGCTTCTTGGCTCAATCGCACACGCAGAGACACAGGCACACCGCAGGACCCCACCCAAGCCGCAGAGCAGTGATCAACACCTGAACCTTAAACCCTCCAGCTTTCTGCAGCCCACTCAAAGCATACTCGCAAAGACACATGCGTACAACGCAAAAAGATCCTGACCCCTTCGCACCCAACCCGAAGTCCGTCCAGCCAGTCCCGTCCCTCATGAGTGCCAGCAGATCCGGCAGATGGAGCTTGGGTACAGCCCTCGAAAATATCCAAATCCTGAACCCAAAGGCCCTGAAACCTCGAATAGTCCGCATGCAAAGGCTAAGGCCCTATAAACCTTCAATGCTGAACCCAGAGGCCCGAAACCCTGAGCCCAATACTCCTAAACCCTAAACTTCTAAACCCTAAAAGCCCTACAAACCCTATAAACCCTAAGCCCTGTAAACCCCTAAAAGCCCTCTAAACCCTATAAACCCTATAAACCCTAAACCCTAAAACCCCTAAAAGCCCTCTAAACCCTAAAAACCGTATAAACCCTAAGCCCTATAAACCGCCCCATCAGTGGTTTCAGACCTCATGGCGGGGCCTCCCCAGGCTGGTGAGCTGCCGGGATTTGAGAGTCTAGGGCTTTGGTCGGATTTTTGGGGTGTAGGGTTTGGGGCTTATGGGGTTTAGAGGCTTTGGTCGGATTTTTGGGATTTAGGGTTTGGGGTTTAGGGTTTATAGGGTTTAACAGGGTTTAGAGGGTTTGTCGGTTTGTCGGATTTTTGGGATTTAGGGTTTGGGGGTATAGAGTTTACAGGGTTTGTGGGATTTTCGGGTTGAGGGTTTGGGCTTTCAGGGCTTTAGGGATTCGGGTTTCAGGGCTTTAGGGATTCGGGGCTCAATGCCGAATGCAACTAGGCCTTAGACGCAAGACCCGCGACAATCCATATCGCCATATCGAAGGCACACGGCTGTAAGCCCCAATTGGCAAAGTGGCCCCACCTCGAGGTTGCTTTCAAGCGCTTGTGTGTTTTTTTTGAGAGCCGTTGCTGTTTGAACTGCTCTTCGGATGTGCTTACTAAGGTTTGAGGACTCTGGGTTATTGAGGACTCTGGGTTAGTTGAAGCCTTCGGGGAAGACGGGGTGTGGGGGGCTGGGGTTAAGGGGTTTAAGTTCCATGGGCTGGGTTGGCACGGCGGAGCCGCAACGGGGCAGCTCAATCCTTGAGACTCTGAGCCCATACCTATACCAAGACCTGTACCCTGGGTATCCCTGGGTCCTGAACCCTGAATCGGGTTTAGGGTTTAGGGTTTTATAGGGTTTAGGGTGAACCCGAACCTTACTTGACTGCATGTTTTGGAGGTAGACAGCTTAGCGGCACTACAGGACAGCCCTGAAGCTCCAAAATCTATGCATATCATTCAGACCACAAGCAACCTTGCACAGTGCAAAAGCACTTGCGGCCTAAACCCTAAACCCTAAACCCTAAACTCTAAACCCTAAACCCTAAACCCTAAACCAAGACACAGGTAAAGCCCTATCACCCACACACAGTGCCCCCCCTAACCCGTAACCGAGGTCTTCTGCCCTTTGTGGGCTTGCGATTAGGTGGTCGGCTCGTTATTTGTGCACGGTTTAGGGTTTAGGGTTTAGGGTTTAGGTTGTGCGCAATTCAGGCGAGTCACCCCCCTAAACCAGCCTTGAAAGTCCGTGCGAAACACTACATAGCGGCGATGGAAACTAGAAAATTGTTGGTCCCCCAAGCTCCTCCGAGTCTTGGGCCCCCAACAGCTCCCTTGCACCCTATACTCTATACTTCCCTAATCCCAGCCACATTGGCGAGGCTCTGGCAGTAGAGTGGATGGTTTTGTCTTCAAAGCATAAATAAGCTTGCGCTTTGCCAGACAGACATGACAGCAGACTCTGCGTCGGAGATGAGAATAATAATCTGTGAAGAACTCGCAGCAGTCCTATTGACGACGAGAATGCCAAAACACACAACACACCCCTACTCCAAGTGCAAAGCCCTAGCCATTCAACCCGAAACCCAGAGTTCTCAATCTCCTACAGCCCCTAAACCCTAACTAAACCCTAAATCCTAAACCCTAAACCTTAAACCCTAAACCCTGAACTGCGATAGCTGCAATTCCCGACCGCACACCCCAGGGGAGACTCGGGTCTTCAAGATGTTTAGGGCTTAGGGCCGGTTTCGGGTTTATAGCGTTTATGGGGTTTATAGGGTTTAGGGCTTATAGGGTTTAGAGTTTTTGGGGTTTAGGGCTTTTAGCCAAAGCCCTAAACCGTAAAAAGCCCCAAGCCCCCAAAATCGACGGCAAACCCTCCCCCTACACCCGGAACTACGGTTGATGATATAACTCCTGCATTACCCATAAGATGGAATATTACCATAATTCCCATAGTTTAGGGTCCTTAAGGTAGTGCAGGATTTATATGGGTAGTTCTCTAAATTAGGGTCCCTTTTAGGGTCCTTAAGGTAGTGCAGGATTGATATCATCGACAGTAGATCCCTAGAGATGAGCTTTTGAGAGCGCGCCATGTCCTCGCGCGACGGCGGCGTTGAGTTGGGCACAGCCCCAAGGATGCTAGGGTTTAGGGTTTAGGGTTTAGGGTTTAGGGTTTAGGGTTCAGGGTTTAGGGTTTAGGGTTTAGGGTTCAGGGTTTAGGGTTTAGGAGATGCTTTGTTTCGGTTGATGCTCTCGGATGTCCCGGAAGAAGAACGGCAAAGTTGTCAACTCCATATATCCATGCCCTGGACATAGCAGAATTGGAATCCCTCCTAAACCCTGAACCCTAAACCCTATAAGCCCTAAGCCGTAAACCTTGAACCCTATAAACCCTATAAGCCCTAAACCCTAAGCCCTATAAACCCTAAACCGTCCAGGTTCCAGCTTCCTTGGGTTCCCTGTAAGCAGAAGCAGAGAAGTCGAAACCCCCAAGTGGAGAGTTCCCTAAATTAGGGTCCCTTTTTGGGTCCCCCAAAAAGTACGGCCCCCTTATAAAAAAGTTGGAGAACTACCCAAGTGCGCACGCGAGGCTTTTGGTACCAGAAAGGGCTCAATATGGGGCTTCTGGCTTGTGATTTAGGTTTTTTCCCTGAGGGGGGGGGAGGGGGGGGGGGCGGGCACTTCAGCTAGTTGAGGTTCGAAGTGTGGGGCTTTCGGGGTTGAGGGATTTGGTGGCTTCTGGTTTACACTTCTATCATCATTATCGTTAGTACTACTATTACTATTCTCATCATAGCAATTACTATTGCTGTTCTGGTTATTGCTCTTGTTGCATATACAGAGACTACAGTCAGGAGACAGAGTTACTCTGTTACCAAGTAGTTACTGAGTATAAACCCGAAACCCCAAACCCTGAAGAAGGGGCCTCTGGTCTGCGCTAGGCTCAGCGTCTGATTACTCTCAGCCCCCATGCAGGCCTAAAGGCCAAGAAGAAGGATTAATACCGGGGGCCTGAAGAACGATCCATAGGACTCCTGAGGGTTCCTCAGCATATGTATAGGATAATCTTCCCCCCAAACCCCGCTCTAGTTTTTAAGACCTCAGACCCAATACCTCGAATGAAACGTGTTGGCTTTCGGGTGCGGGGTTGAGGCTTGTGCCCTCCCCTGCTGCATCTTGCGGAGTAGGCTCTCCACGTCATGGTGTGAGAGTTTCGCAAAAATCACCAAAACAAAGGGCGCTTAAAGTCGAATCGGAACATTACACCGTGATGATGCATGATGAAGATGATGGTAATGGTGATGACTCTGACTATTTTTTGGGGATCTTCATTAGAAGGGCCTTCAAATAGGTACCGAGTTCTGGGGATAAGAGAGCCCGAACTAGGATCTTTCTTATCGGGACAATTACATAAGGCCCGAATTTTTGAGGGAAACCCTTTTATGTGTTTCCTTGGCAGGACAGTTCAACTTCTGACACCTGAGCCGGAGGAGAACGCAGGCGCTTACGCTGTTGCCTTCGGACAGATTGTTCAAGTGTTGGTATATTCTCTTCAACTAGTCTAACCCCTAAACCCTAAACCTTTATAGTCGAAGTAAAAAGGGTTATGATCGGATAGCAGCACTAAGCAGAGAGAAGCAAAGGGCGGGGTTTAGGGTTTAGGGTTCAAGGCTTCTCTTTCAAACGTCTCAGGTCCGCCCATGTAGAACCCTAAACCCCAAACCCGAAACCCCCTTTGCCCTAAACCGCAAGCCCGTAAAACAAAGCCTAAGCCCTGAACTCTCGGGCTCCCCTTCAGAGATGCAGGTTAAAGGGTGCTCACCATGCCGTCCATGACAAGAAGTGTGTCAACAAGATCTAGAACAGCAACGAAAAGAATAGGGTCAAGAACATGCTGAAGCCAGCCCTACAACCCTGAAGAAGAAAGGCTACATGCTACATACAGCCCCAACTCCAAATTTGCCTAATCCCACGCCTGCAGGCCCCACATGCCCCAGAAACCTCCAGAGCTCTCTGAAACCTGCACTTTTCCTGCTTGCGCTGCTCCGTGGCGCCTTTGCGACGCTGCAGGCACGGCAACCTGCCGCTTTTGCATTCGGCAGGCATCGTCGGGGGCGTAGGGTAGGGTGTAGCCGAGCTTATCAATTGCAGACATCCGAAGTATTCCGAAGTATAGTGCAAGTACTCCCTAGCATGCACGATGCTACAGCTCGAAGCCGGTCTCTGTCACTTCATGTGCTCCTCGCAATCAGGAAAAGACATGAATCATGCCCATGACTGGCATGTCGTTCTCCTTCCCTCCCCGAGCGCTTCGTGCTTTTTGTTACAGGTCATGCGAGGGAAATAGAAGGCCACCTTACTCTAGGTGTATCCACGGCACCAAGACCAAGTTCCCTCACCCTGTTGCCTCTCAAGATCTACGACCGAGACCTCTTTCCAAGCCTTTCGAACATCTTCAGTCGCAAACCGATGGAAGGTACATGCAACGTCATCTGCGGACCACCGTAAAGAACTGGTGCTGCATCTAAGGTATGCAGCACGGTACTTGAGACACAGTGTGTGTGTGTGTGTGTGTGCATGCATACATATAGCGCCACTTCCGCATACCTATGCGGGCGCAGAACTAAAGCCAACCTAAACCGCAGGGAGTGCGAGTACGGCCGCGTGAAGCCCCTTCGAAATCCTGTCAGCGCGGCGTCTGCCTTGGCCTGGTTTTGCTGGCTGCCGCCGATGTTGCTGCTTCGGTGGTCCTTGCTTCTGCCGGGCGACAGGAGGCGGGCAACTTCCCGGAACCCGGGTTAGCCAAGCCCTATTACAGGGAACCTTAACCCTAAACCCTAAGCTTTTGGGCGCAGCAGACAGCCACAGCAGCTCACCAGCAGAAGTCTAAAGCCGAACTGCCGAGGCAGTTGCTGAAGGGGTTTCTGCTTCGTGTGGATGTTGCGGCCTTGGGGCAGGGACATGCCGAAGCTCCGAGAACTGCATAGCATTCCGAAGATCGGAGAATCGCGTGGCAGAACCAGAGCTTTCTCGTTACCCGCAGACCCCGGAGAGCCATGCAAGGGAAGGACTATTCCCTAGACTAGATGCTGAGGCGTTTGCACACTGCATGCTTTAGAGGTTTCCCGATCCTTCACACACAGGCATCCTTGCTGTCATATGGTCTGTGGTAAGTTCGTTTGGATTATCCGGGCCTTGGAGGTGACGCGGAGCACGCACGAGCATCGATATGGTTTCGGCTTTTATTCGTATGGTTATGGCGGTGGCGATGGTCCCTTGCGAAGCAAGAACATGATATCCTTCCCCTGTCAAGTATTAGCAGAAGCGTAGGTACACATGAACAGTGATGAAGTTGCCTAGTTTCGCGTCTGGTGTCATGGGCTTGCTCTTGTGCATTTTGTGTTTAGGTGAGATGCTCCGTGCCAGCTGCGCTGTTTGCGCAAAAAGCCAGTCGAAAATTGATCTGACAAAGCCTGGTTGGGGTCGATGCTCAGGTCGCTCAGTGATCTGATTCTTGAGGCGTCTAAACCCAAAACCCAAAACCCTAAACCCTAAACCCTAAACCCCTAAACCCTAAACCCTAAACCCCTAAACCCTAAACCCTAAACCTCTTGGGCTCCAGCTCTTTAAGGCAAGAGCCTTCCGACTCGGAATGTAGGGTACGACAGCTTGCGGCGGCCGGGGCTTCGCATTCTTCTTTTTGCAGTCGTCCACGAGAAAAAGCATGTTTACATTGGTGTTCAATTTCTCCCAGAAACCTCATGGATCCCTGATAGAAGCCATAGGGGCAGTTCTCTAAAATAGGGTTCCTGTTTAGGTCCCCAACATAGTACGGCACCATATAAAAAGGACCCTAGAAAGCATCCTAGATACCCATATAGAAGCCTGATAGACGTCCAGGTGTTGTTCCTCTGTATCTTCCGTGGCGTGCTTCTGGCCGTTGGCTTCGCGGTTGCTGTGAAGATGGGTCTAGGCCGGGACGCGGTAGCGACAGCCACGGCAGCAACAGCAGTAGTATTGATGGTCTTGGCGACAATGCTAATCAAAATGGTATTGGCCATGGTATGGTAATTGGGCACTGGTGCCAACACTAGCGCTGATAGCCGTGTCGGGTACTACAAGTAGTAGCCATCGCCTTCTTTCCAAGACGGATGGCGATCATCATAATGTCACCTCGGAACTTGGCAACCCTAAACCCTAAATCCTAAACCATTTCCTTGAAGAGACTGGAGGTTCTTTTGCGTCAAAATTGCGCATTCGAAGACTTCCGGGATGAGAGGCCAGACTTAAGGATTACGGGGCCTAGACTATATCTATATGCATATGCCTCCCCCCACAACCGCTCTAAACCGCGAACGGAAGGATGGCTAAGTCTGATTTGACGGAATCTTCGGTCTGGGATCCCCTTGCTAGCATCCTGCAGGTGTGTCATGGCCTCTGTGATCGAAATACTTTTGTTATTTCGCGTCTTTCGCGGTGCTCATTGGTGTTTTCTGTTGGAGTTTAGGGGGAAGCTGTAACTTCGCTTTGTC
>CAJNJA010014145.1:0-12340 GCA_905231915.1 Symbiodinium necroappetens | reverse complement strand
TTCGCGCGCAGACGCTTCTACTGAATCGCGGCCGGCTGGCCGCTTAGCGAAACCTTCTACTGAATCGCAGCCGGTCGGCTAGTGGTAGTAGTAGTAGTAGTAGTAGTAGTAGTAGTACTAGCAGTAGTAATAGTAGTAATAGTAGTAGTAGTAGTAGTAGTAGAGTAATAGTAGTAGTAGTAAGTAGTAAGTAGTAGCAGTACTAATAGTAGTAGTAGTAGTAGTAGTAGTAGTAGGAGTAGTAGCAGCAGCAGCAGCAGCAGCAAGAGTAGTAGTAGTAGTAGTAGTAGTAGTAGTAGTCGTAGTAGTAGTACTAGTCGTAGTCGTAGTAGTCGTTAGTAGTCGTAGTAGTAGTAGTCGTAGTCCCAGTCCCAGTCCTAGTCCTAGTCCTAGTCGTAGTCGTAGTCGTAGTAGTAGTAGTAGTAGTAGTAGTAGGAGTATGAGGAAAAAGTAATAATGATAATCGAAATAGTAATAATAGTAGTAGTAATAACAGTAGTAATGCTAGGGGCAAGACCAAGGAAGGACACAAAGCAGGATCTTACAGTGGAGCTTGTAGGGGTTTATATCGGGCAAATATACTGGGGGTTTTGAATTGGTTGCTGTAAGGGTTATATACAGCCTAAGGGAGGATGTCTCCGAATTCGGAGTCGTTGGGCTTCCCATAGGTTGTGGATGGAGCTTTGCACGTCGGGCTGTGAAGCGGGCGTTTTGGCATAGGTTTATCAGGATGCTGACGTAAGGTCTGTGTTCTGCTTAGGTTCGGTGCTCTGTTCAAAATCCATCCATACCAACCCTCTGTGACAACTTTCACAGGGAACCTTTCACACATCCAGGCTTTGGCAAGCCGATCAAGAACTTGAAATCGTTCTGAAATCCGGCGCACAAGTAGCAAGTGCCTATATCTAACAGTGCCCCACTTCACCCTGGGATTTGTTCCTCTGCCGAGCCACGTGCAAAGCGCGAGGTCGCGAAGCCGCAGCATCTGGCCAAGAGTCGCCTGGGCACTCATCCCTGAACCCAATGACCCAATGATGGTCTGAAGTCTAAATCTCTGTTTGCCTTGCTTAGAGGCCCGTGTGTGCTGCGCAGGTCCTGGAAGCTGATGAGTAGTTCCTGTCATTGAGTCATATCGTGCAGAAGTACCGGATCGGGGCTTGTAGCCACGCCAAGACTACAACAGCTCGGTAACTGCGGCGATGACCGCAGTTCTTAGATTGCTGCTTCACGGCCTCAGGATTTTACACGCTTCATTGCTTGACTTGCACTGAAGAGTGCTGGGGGGCCAAAGGCGGCGCGACTCGGGAAGCATACCCTTCGACTGATCGGTTTATCTATATATGTATGTATGTATGTATGTACGTACGTCCGTGTGTATGCATGTATCGATCCGTCTATCTATCTATCTATCTATCTATACGTTGTGCACGAAAAACACATGCACATGCGCGCATAAACAAGTCTGCGCAGACGTACCTACTTCTTATGCAGACACAACTGAAGCTACCCGACTTAATCCTTGCTCCCGCGAGCTTTTGCACAGCAGCCCAATGCCCTTACCAACACATCGAGGGGCAAAACCTCCGTAGCCTGGAAGTGTTTTTGTGGGTCGGGGCGTGGGGTCCATGAAGCCTTGCCAACCCTGCGCTGAGCTTGCGGCCCCGGATGGCCGAATTGGCGGGCAACTCTCATGTCATGTGGCAAGCCCCGCAGCAAGGTGCGAGGCTGGACGCTGCAGGACTCAAACAAAATATCGCTCAGGTCCGCTGCTCGATACTCCGTCGCACTTCGTTCACTGTCAATCGTCTATCACCGAAACAGTCTTACGAGTAGTATAGACAGCATAGTGTTTTCAGCATCGACGTACTTTACCACGATTCTTTCCTTTCAGTCCGCCCTGCAACTACAACATCTAGTCAGCTGCAAAAGCTTGCATGCGAAAGCAGATCCATGAAGAACCGAAACTTCTGGAAAGAGCCCTCCCAAAAGCCTCGAAATCATCCTACAAGCCCGACACACTCAACTTCTGCGAAACGGCCTTGCCCTTAGTTTGCCGACCTTTTTTCGGCCTGTAGTCGCAGCTCTCTCACTCAGGAGCTGCGGGGCCAGCGAAGATCGCGAGACACAGACCCCTCGAAAGAAGTCTCTCTTCGGAAAAGACTTTTGATCCTTTTTTTGCTTCAAGTTTTGAGGGGACAGTAGTCTCGTTCAATCTCCAAGTTTGGTCACCGCAGATGTTGCACTGTACATTACCAGCCAAATCCGGCTTCGCTGACGACTTGATGACGATTGCGTAAGCGCGAGGTGACTTCAGGCTCTCCATCTATCTGTAGACCGGGTGAGAATGCAGGGGCCTTAAGATCTATCAATCGCCTTGTGGGGAATATTAAGCCATAGCTATAATTAAGGAACCCGAAAAACACTATGGGTATACTTAGTGGGTTATAAAAACGGGGAACAGAATCCTAAAAGCGAAACTGCTAAGTATCTAGGCTTCTACGTTAGATGCTCTGGGGGTCGAAGGGCTCCTTCTGTCGGCTCCTCCTTGGCAATCGGGTGCTGGGTTTCTGGGAAGACCTCGGGGGTGGTGCAGCGCCTAAAAGCAGCTGCGTTGCAAGGACGGGCCTCGGCCTCTTTGAACCCACCATCAGCTCGTTTACCGAACATGCGAAATCGTAGTGCTTTCTGCTTGATGGGAGTGCATGAGCTGTGATGTTGAGAAGCATATTTCCGCTTGCCGAGCACAGTGCTGATCGAACCCATCGAAGTTGAAGTTCATCATAGAGTCCACACAAATGCCCCGGACACCTAAAGACGTGTCAACTCGGTGTACCATGCAAGCAGGAGTGAGATGCATCTCCTTGCAACACAGCTGCAAGGCTGCACCAGCCGAAGCACGTGACACACTATACTATTAGGTGCTGCACATGCAGCAATTGTCCAGCCGCTGGCTGGCAAGGCCAGAAGAAACAGGCAGGCAGGCCTGGAGGAAGGGCTTCGTCGGAGTCAAAATGCATCATCCGTCAACCCTAAACCCTAAACCCCTAAATCCTGAACCCTAAACCCCGTCGGAGACTTTCGGGGTTTTCTTCTTCATGTGGCTTGGGAGAAGCGGATCTTTAGGAAGTTCGAGCTGACGGGCTCGAACAGGCCCACAAGGCTTCCCTTGCTGGGGGGGGGGTCCGCTAAAGAGCCTTTGGTAGTATAGGGTCCGAAATTAAGGGCTCTACTGCAACTACTCATCATCTTGTGCAATTGATGATGGGGTTGCTCTGAACCATGTTCCTTGTTTGGGGCCCTTCAGCAGAACATCCTTCGGAATGGAAGCTAGCACCATGCTTCAACCCTAAACCCCAAAAACCCTAAACCCATGTGAAGGCACAGCGGGCGCCTGGGATCTGTTCACTTCGCCTGGTGGTGAGGAAGGAAGCCGGGTCCCCAAAAGGCGACAGCTTTTGCGAGCTTAGGAGCTTCAATGTTGGGGGGTTTGTTGAAGATGAGGATTCTGTTTAGGGCCCTGAAATATGGAACCTGCGCAACTACTCTTGCGACAAGTGGGCTTAGCGATGCGAAATTGGGATTTTACGACCAGTTTCCTCTGAAAGAATATCCCGAATATGCAGTCTCTCTCACCGATCTTAACGGGTCCCCGCAACACACCCTCAACAGAGTCCAAACATCGACATGAGCTCCTTTGAAGTGAGAAAGATGGTCTAGGGCTCTGTCTAAGTGCAACAAGGACTAGGAATCCTGAAAACTTTGTCCAAGGATATGTAGATGTCATGGAGCAAGACCTCATGCTGCCCAAGGCTTTCGGGAATCGGGAGTTGATTAAGTTTAAGCTGGCTACGATGCTTCTGATTCTTATGACTGTGGCGGCCTACCTTTTGATTTGATGACGATGGCGGTTCAGGATTCAGAGTCGAGTCGTAGTCATGGGAATTGCAAGAGCAATGTTCCTTCTGCGCGTGCTACTGTAACCCAAGCACGAAGTACATCCGCTGAAGCTCTTGGATCATAAAAAGCGCCTTGTCAGCGACAGGATCGCGGTGGATGGGTGCCAGCCTGCTCCGGAAGGCACATGATGTATCCCTACATGCATGCTCCCTTCAATCTTCAGCCCTCCTTGGCTCCCTTCAAAGGCCCTCACTCGTACCGATGTGATTTTGGAACTTATAGTCGTGGCATCATAGAATACCTGACGACTGCTACCCCGTCACATCTCGACATCTGGGCTCCCGGGCCATTTCCTGAGCTTGGCTTCCACCTCCTCCACAGTGGGGGCAGTGTCCTGGCTCCGACATCAGGGTCCAGGACTCGACGCCTGGGGCCTGGGGCGGCCACTGGGACGCAGCCTGCGATTTCTGCTCCACAACACCGGGAGCTCCGCAAACAAAACCGGCGAAACCTAACCAAAGGAGATGGCCCAAACACCGATGAAAGTCCCCCGTCTCTCCTCCGAGCCCAGGTGCACGTAGTGCTCTGCGACTTTTCGAAGCCTTGGGGACGGCGGCAGTAGCCACCGGGCACCTCCCTCTGTTGGAGCTTGTAGGGGTTCTGAGGTGGAGGGCACGGCATACGAAGTCGTTTCGGTTTTGAATCGGGGCTTTGGGAAGCCAAGGTTGTGGAATTGGTTCCGCGCCTTTGGCGTGGAAGGCTTGCAGGTGGCCTAGATGCACATGAGGTTAGCCCCAACCCTGATAGCGAAGCAAAGAAGACACTGCGAAGACCCCAAGGAGCGCAACATGCACATCATGGAATCCACGAGCCTGCATGCCCACGTCGCATACGGTAACTACTCGGATTGTAAAGGCCAGTCCTAATCTGAACGCAGTTAGAAAGGCTCAGCTCTAAGTGCAAAGTGAAGCTTAGGAGAGTGGCTACAGTCAGCAAGCCCAAGACCTTGAAGCCTTAGCAGCCGAAGGCTGGGCACGCTGTGAGCTACTGCGGCTGAAATGCTTGGAACCATGACTTGCAGAAGCAGCATAGACTTTGAAATAGATCTTCGAGCTGAGCTAGAGGGTTATGAACAAATCCGCACACAAAATGCTCCTGGCTTGCGCTGCCCCTGCTGATTAGAGCACGCAAGTAAGCTTGCGACTGCTTGGTCATCGTGAACATGCCAACCTGCTGGAGTAAAGTGCTCCGACAATGCAAACCGAGCTGGATGCTCACTGCGCCTCATGTCTATCTCGCTTCCCGCCAGTTGCTCTGCAGCGGGGAATTGGGGAAAAAGGATTTCAGCACTTTTTCGGACGATGGACCAGGGACCCAAGACTAAACTCTGAAGTCGGACTGATTCTTGCATATCTGTGAGCCCTTGGCTTTGATCCCAAACCAAGCAAAGGCTGGACATGGGGGAAACTGAAGTATTGGTTCTTGCGGTTGACCGGCATTCACTCGTTGGTACTGCACGACTTGGGGCTGCTTCCGCGACTTCTTGCTCAACCCCAAACCCAAATTTCACGAAAGGGGGTACCGAAAGCCTCGTTTCGCTCGCGAAAAACCCGGAAAGGGCAGATCGCTTCATCTTATAAGTCGGTTTTCTTAAGCCTCTTATGAACAGCTCTCAAGAGGCCCGAGAGCTTGACCCGCAGATAGGCCGGAACCTGGAAAGAGCACCCTTAGCCCCGCCTTTTGGACCCCTTTCGCAACATTTCAGCCACATTTTCTTCCGAAGTCTCAGCCTGAAAAACCAAGTCCTAACACCGGGACGCATCGCCCTTCTTCGACTGCCCGAGCTCACGGCCGCTCTAAAAAACACCCGAAGAAACTCGACACCTCGAAGAAGTCGAGGCCACGGAAGGTGAGCGCGCCACCCTGCAGGTGCTTGTCCTGGGGGGGAACTTCGAGCGACTTCGTTCAGAGCTCAGGCCGTAGACATTCCGGAGAGTACCGGGTTGGAAGATGCTGGGCGCGGCGGAGTGTTCGGGATTTCACAGAGTGTGCGGGCCTTCAGCTCGACTTCCAGCACACTTCATGATGACTCGGCTACTGGCCCTAAGATGCTGGACGGGGAAATCTTGTGTACTGGCACTGCAGCGTTTGTTCTTTCTTTCCTCACCGGGGGCTCTAGTGGAGGAGACGTGGGTTTGCAGCACAGATGCTTTGAAGAACTGAAAGCATGCACACATTCGCTGATCACTCGGCAAAGAACCCGAGGTCGATCCAGGCAGCCCATGAGCTTCCTGCCGTCAAGCCTTACCTGGTGCTGATCTGGCTTCCCGCACATCGCCATCCGATTAGAGTTCTGGGCACGTTCTTCGCAGCCAACTAGCATTTCCCGAGCATGCCTGCCATCCCTTGCGTTGTCATGGGTAGCGGTCACGAACATCCGAGACACAGCCTGCCGCATACCTTTCAACTTTAACCTCGTTGAAAGGAGTTATGCCCATGGCTGGGCGCGACATGCATCGGACAAAGATCAAGCAACCGTCTGCCACCGGGCCATTGAACGAACGCACACAAAATCAGAGAGAGACATAGACAGAGACACACACACACACCTAACAATAAGCTTGTCTTTCACAGTCGTGAATGTCTTTGGTTGGGCTTCATCAGCCCTACATTTAAGTCTGACAGCTTCCATGCAGTCTGACATGGAACATTGAAAAGTGAATAGTACTATCCCTCATACACTCTGTATGCTTATACTCGATTACATCCTAAAACCCTGTTCATGTTCCTTTATGGCCCGCATTGGCATCAAGACCAAGAAGGTTGCATTTGCCGGAGTAGCTGCAATCCTCAACCACCACGACAAAAATCAATCCCAGGTTCTCCAGTAGCCCCTAAACCCTAAACCCTTTTTCCTACTGCTGGGGGAAATACACTGCAAGAAGACCCAGACTAGGTTCCCCAGTGGCCCCTAAATAATAAGGGTACCCCTTTTCCGACTATTGGGTTTTAATAAGGGAACCCAAAAAGAAAAAGGGCAAAAGGGTACTTCTGGGGAACCCAGCCTTTATAGGAGCCAAAACCTAAGCTGTCTTCAGCCCTCTAGTGCTAGTTCTATTGGGGTTCTATCTTCCCGGTTCAGAGCCTCAACAAAGGCCAGGGTTTTGTTGATCCGGTTCCTACCTTCCACAAGCCAGCTAACATGGGCTTTAGAGTTAGAAGCTGACCCATACCCTAAAGCACATAAGCCCGATATCCTCACAGGAACCCTGAACAGGATGATATGGGGGTGGCACCTAACCCTACTATAAACCTGTAAACCCCTAAGTCCCTAAGCCAAAGCGCCCCAGACCCTCCTTGTTGTTCAAGGGCCCTATCATTTTGAAGACCCTAGACCCCAAAGAACCTACCTTTTTAAGGACCTATATAAAGGAAATATCATAGTAAGGAACCCTAAGGGAGGAGGGAGGCTCCTTGTTGTTCAGGAAGTACTCCGGGATCTCCGACCAGTGCAGCCGAGCCTCAGGGCGAAAGAAGGAGCCGGTTTAGGGTTTAGTAGGGTTTAGGGGTTTAGGGTTTAGGGGTTTAGGGTCTAGGGGCTTCTGAAAAAAGTCCGAGGAGGGCGCGAGATGCTTTAACAAGCGTGAATAGGGGTTTTGGGGTATCTTCTGCTATAGATGAGGAGAATGCTATTTCCACCATGTGTTGTGCTATACCCCCAAGGTCCAGTCCAGTCGCTGCTCTTGAAGTTTAGCGTTTCAGGCGTTTAACATACAGGCCTTAAAAATGAGAATGGGGTCTTGGGCTCCATCATACTGTAAACAAAATAAGGAACCCCCAAAACATAGTCTTGGTACTTATTTAGGCCCCCACCTTTTTTTTTTAGGGAGGCCCAGGCTTCTCAGGTTTGGTGGGACTGAGGGGGCTTGGGATCTGGGGTGGCTCGGTCGTACCAGCGAACCCTCAAAATCCAATAGCCCCTTCAGTTATGGGGCGGCTTTGGGGGCTAATTTGACTCACTAGGAGATGGCCAAGACATGAGCTTACCGATCGCGCAGGCCTTGTGATACATGTATATGTATGATATATATATATACATATACATATATATATATACATATGTATGTATGTATGTATGTATGTATGTATGTAATATATATATATCTATATATATATATATAGATTGCTTGCACCTTAAGTGCTGGAGGCCTCAGGTTTTGAAGCAAGGGCGCTAAGACGAAGCATGGAGGCTCCTTGGAAAGGCGGTGGTCGAATCCTGAACCCCGTAACGAAAATGTCTAATGTAGGGGCCTTCATAATTAAGGGCTTTGCGGCTCCTTTGTTGTACAATGAAAGTAAGGAGCCCTAAGGAATATTATTTTTGAGCTCTTTCGGCTTTTGCATTGGATCTCTTCACTAGCTTTAAAGCTCTGAGCCCTAAAGCACGGATACGATCTGGAGGCGTGAACCATGCGGATCTTCAAGACCATAAACAGAACAGCCAATCTCTACTTACGTCCTACAGCAAGCAGTCTATTTATAGTAGGATACCATGGTATGTTCTATCATATGATAGTATGTCGTCGTACATTGTAGCCACTATAGCGTAGGAAATTCAAGGGCTCATGGCCGGGTGTCTGATCTTTCAAAGGCGACTTGGTCTTCTGGGCTTCCGGCGTTGATGTGGTGGATCGCATGGTAGCCGTCGTTGAAGGTCCTCTTGTTGGCACCGTTGTCCTGGATAGGAGGCTAGAGGGTTTAGGGTCTGTTAGGGTTTAGGGTTTAGGGTTTAGGCACTTGGCCTTTCGATCTTGAGGTTCTGAAGCTTGTATATACGCATATACAAGAAAATCTTGACAATCTTCATATACATATGTACCAGTCAGATCAAAAAATGGAGCCTCGAGTGCACCTTGGAGCCCGGATCAAAAAATGGAGCCTCGAGTGCTCGTGTGTCTCCAAAGAAGTCGGGGCCACATTCTGCAGCAAAATAGCGGCGTTCTCTCTGCGTGCTTCCATTCAATTTTCTGTGATCTTGGGCACGCTTAAGGACTCAAGTTTTTTACACAAGTTTTGGGTGGCTTCTCGGGTGGGAGCTTGAAAGACCCACATTCGTGACGGAATTCTCTTGCTCTGAAAATATCGGACGTACGTCCCGATGGCTCCGTTGCACGAAAAACTATACACCTACCGCGGATGTTTGGTCGACACACCTTCAGCCCCAAACCCCCCAAAGCCCCAACCATAAGCCCGGCGCCTTGAACTTTCTAAGGCTTGAGTCCGAGACTATAAATCCAAAGCCCTAAACCCCAACACCTGCAGGCCCGACGTCCCTAATGCAAAGGATGGAGGGTGTATCAGATGTGCTGCTGCGAAAGCCCGACTGCAGCCCACCCTCTCTCGCTCAATATTTTCAACATGATCACTCCAAAGACTCTGATGCCCCTCCTTGCGCTGTCCCTCATCGTGACTGTAGCTTGCACATCTTTTTTTCCGGGGCGATGGGTTGCTGGTTCCAAGAGAATATTAGCAGCAAGCGACTCGAATAAATTGCATCCGAAGAGCCCCAAGTGGCCGAGTTTCAAGCGAGGCTTCCGATGTTTTATTCAGCTTTAACTACTACAGCCTAGCTACTTCTCCAAGGCTGCTGAGTCAGGAGCCAGGCAGTTGTAGGTGAGTCCGAAATTGCTGGTAGAGTCCTGGCGGAGATGTACAACTTCGGGGGGGGGTTTTTGGGCTTTGGCTTTCAGGGCTTCGAGGTTTCCATGCTTTCAGGGGATTTCTTTTGAGTCGGACGTCAAGATTTAAGGTTGCGGAGGCTGCTGTCCGCCTTCGTAAGAGTACCCTGACGACTGAACCTCACTGACAGAGTGTAAGCGGCACCCCTTAAAACTCAAGAGCCCTTCCGGATAAAGCCCTGTTGTGCCAGCATAGATCCCCAAACATTGATCGAGCACCTAGACGACCAAGAAGACCAACGACCACGAGGACCAACGACGATGCCCACTAACCAGGACGACCTGGACGACCAGGTCGACCACAGCCACCGCGATCACCAGGAGACCACCCCGGGACCAAAAACTGCTTCCCCCCCGAATTTAGGACCACGGCAAACATGCTTTTCCCCAAACTGTGGTGTGATTCTTGATTTTTGAAACCAAACAAGGGCGACGGGGCCGCACGGACCCTCTGTAAATGATAGGACATGCGCGCGAAGTAAGCATAGCGCACCCAATCGGAGCCGTGCCTGGTGGAAGGCTTTTCCGCATGCACCCTGCGGGATGACTAGAACAATCGAACCCCCACACTGTGTACCACACTCTTCTGGGACACGAAGTCCCGGGAAAAAACAGCCTCCCCTCACCCCGATTGGAACCACAAAACAGACTAAGGACACGAAAGCGCGCATCCGGAAGCTCCAAGCCCAATCCAAAGCCTTTTTCACACCGCTATAAGCCCTAAGCCCTGAACCCCAAAACCCCCAAAAGTCAAATCTCAGGAGCCCTTTTCGCACCTCTAAACCCCACACCCTGAACCCACGAAGACCCTAAGCCTCCAAGTGAGGCCAGAAAGGCACCTCCGGATTGGTGAAGATGCATATATATATATATATTCTAGTGGTGTATCATAGTAGATTATATAGTACATCAGAGTATATCATTGTACTTGAAAGGAGCCCCTTGAAGGGGAGCCGGTTATAGAACCCTCCTAGTATCCCTTGTAGGAACACTTCGACGCACCTCCGGATTGATGAAGATGTGCTGACTCCAGTTGCCGAAAGCCAAGGCCGACATCGCGATGATCTGAGGCTTAGGGTGCATGCCTGTTCGGATTTAGGGTTCAGGGTTTAGGGGTATCATATTCGTGTTAAAGTATAATATATAAGACCCCACTTAAAACTGCCCATGAACCTCCAGGTAGGGCTTCTTGGGGTACTTAGTCTTTGGGGCTTCGGTAAGATTGAGGGCTTAGTCCGCATCATGGGTTTGGGTTTCAGGCTGCCTTCTTGCAGCACAACAAGAGCGTTCAGCGTCACGATGAAGGACTCTTGAGGTTTTGACTTGAGACCGGCTACAACTATTCCAAAACTCGACTTACAACAGGCACCTCTCTGATTGTAACTACTCTCAGCTACCATCAACTGTTGCCACAGTGAAGATCAGTATCAGTACAGTTCAAGATTTGGGCTTGTGTGCTCTGTCCTAGTAGATCTCTTGAAAAGAAATTCAGTCGCGTTGCTTTCAACAATCTGCCTGGTACAGTGCCAAAGATATGGGGGTTGGGATGAGGATTTTCGGACTTCAAGGGGTCCCAAACTCCAAGCAGTGAGAGCGTGCCCCAAAACCCTATTACCTAAAATTGAAACGCTAAACCCGAAACTCAGAGCCCGGCATACGTCAGGTTGAACACGTAGAACGTGGCCTCACAGCAGGTCGACTGCTTTCAGAGTTTGCGCGTCACTCTTTGCCCAAGGGCTAATAATACTATTCACTATTCCGCAGTCAGGCTTCTCATCATGTTGTTACTGTGTTCTAATTAGCAAGGCCTTCGAATTAGCAAGGCCTTCGTCTCCGACTTTTGAGACATGCAGATGTCGATGTCTCTGCTTTGTGAAGCAACAGGGTGGTTGCCGAAATCTTCAGGGCCCTGAAGCTCAGCACAAGCCAATATTTACAAAACCGCAAGAGCCCTTAACGAAATAATCGCGACCATAAATAATGGCCTCAATTCGAAGAGGGCTTGGAGTAAGATTATACAACAATCAGCGGCTAGAAAGGGTTAGTATAATTGCGAATCGGGAAGCATGCGTGCTTGCAACATTCCTCTTGGGAAATATTCAACGAGTTGTAGACAAGATCCTCCTGAACTGAATGGCCTGCCAAGCCTCCACCAGCCCACAGACGCAAGACTCGGAAGAAAAATGGGCAAATCTGCTGCAGCTTTGAACTAACAGTCCAAAACAAGCAACACATCCTAAACTCGAAACCTTAGAACATGCACCCGAAATCCTATAGCATACATCCCCTAAAGCCTAAACCCCTAAAGCCTTACACCATCGCTTCAATCCGCCCCGTCATCTGAGTCCCTTCGAGGAGTTCGGAATCAGCCGGGCGGCCGTGAAGTTCACGTACCTGTACTTGGAGTTCATGGGTACTACTACTACTACTACTACTACTACTGCTACTACTACTGCTACTACTACTATAAGGTTTAGGGTTTTAGGGTTTAGGGTACTTGGTAGTTATAAGTGGTGCTATAAGTAGGGTAACTTTACTTATAAGCCTTGTTAGTTGGCGATGCGCATCTTACTGTTGTACTGCTAAGACAAAACCACTACTGCCACTGCTGCTACGACTACGACCTCTGCGACGACGACGAGGACTGCTGCTGCTACTGCTACAACAGCAACAACAACTACAACAACAACAACAACAATTTTGCA
>CAJNJA010014144.1:0-12341 GCA_905231915.1 Symbiodinium necroappetens | reverse complement strand
GGCCCTCAGGGCGACGCTTTCTGTAAATTTGAGTGTTAGAATTAAACCATTGACTAGCCGTGCTTGCACAAATGACTGACCCAAGGCAGCGGAAACGAAAAAAAATCACATACCCAATAGGTGAGTTTAGACAGAATTGTAACTATTAGTTAGGACCCGCAAAAAACAGAATGTATATATATATATATATATTTTTTCTGTTCTGGAAACGAGACTATAGTTAAAAAAGGGGCTTGGAAATAGTGAAAATCGTTGGAAATAGTGAAAATCATCTTGTTGAATGAAGGTGGCGCCGAAGTTTGGTCGAAATTTCGAGCAAACTTCGGCGCCACTTCGTCGAAGTTTCAAGCGGCGAGCCGTCGAAGTTTGATCGAAGTTTTGGTGGTGATTTTCCAAGCGATTCTGACTGTGTATTGTTGCATGTCTATGTGTATACCGGTACACACGGCCAGAATCTTCTCGGGATAGCACGAACGGCAGACGAAGTTTGGTCGAAGTTTGCAGCCGGCCCAGGTCGAAATTTCGACTCGCCCTGTCTTTCCGGATAGTCAGAATCCCAGGAAATAGTCCCGTTTTGCAGAACCAGAAATATATATTTTCGGTTTTTAATGAAAATCAAAGCTTAGAAATAGTCAGAATTTATAGTCAGAATATGTTTTCACTAATAGCTAGGATTTCCACTATTTCGTAGAATCCTGGAATAGTTAGGATTCTGTCTAAACTCACCTATTGGGTAGGATTGTCGTCTAGAGATAAGAACTCGTACTGATTTTCATTCTTCAACACTCAAACCCAGACCCAGAACACCCTGAACCAGAAACCCTAAACCACTACATGAACGCAGAAACCCCGCACCCTCGGATGCCCTCACCAAGAAACCCTGAACACCTTAGCCCAGAACCAGAAACCTTAAACCTAGAAGCCCTAAACCATCCTAAACCCAACAACCCCTAAACCCTTGAACCCCTAATCCCTAAACCAAGAAAACCAAAACCTTAAACCGGTAAACTTCTGGAACATCCAGAAACCCTGCTACCAGAAACTCTCAACCCCACAAACCTCGAACCCATAAACCCCAAACCCCTCAAGCCAAGGTCTTCGGGAGGTAGAAGTTTGGAAACGGACACAACGGGGATCCCATCGCTCTGGGCCTGGCTCTGCTGTTCACTCTACTGCGTGATCCCCGTCGCTTTCCGGAGCAGGGCCCCGCAAATGTTGCCACGAGGATCCAAAGAAGCCCTAACCCAGAGACCCGTTATTGCTGAAACGACAATGCCGAAACGGATCTTCCCCCCCCCTTCTTCGGCAACCCAGGAAGATCCAAGACAGCCGACAGAAAGAAAGAAATATATATATATATACACTGGGAAGCGACGCTGTGCAGCAAAACTGACGCGGAAGCTGCGGTGATCTTCTAAACAGCAAAACGCCAGAGGAGGGGGAGGAGGAGGAGCACCCCTCCGCTGCCAAAATGTTGTGGTGTTTGGTGTTCGTACACTCCGGCGGTTGTTGCACGATTTCCGGAATCTCCTAGGCCACAACGGCCTGCTTGGCGCGGCGCCTCGATGCCGAAGGACAAGCCCACCTGCCCGTAGCCGTGGCTACCTTGCAGTGAGATCCGCGACAAATCTTTGCAGAGTGCTTGCTTCTTGTTCGCCGGGATGCCATCGAAGGCCCGGTTGCACCACGTCTGGTCACCTCGGAATTGATGCCCGGAAGCCGTTTGCAGTGGGCCGTGCCTTGATCGCCCAGTTGCCCAGCAAGAAATAGCCGCCGCACTTGGCCTCGTGAAGAAGGGACAGAAGGGGTGACAACGACCAATGGTTCTGCTTCGCCTCTGAGACGTCCTCCGTGGGCCTCGAGGGGTGCGGCACAAGTGCAGAGAGCTGAAATGTGAGAAAGGAATTCCTTAGTTGGGTCCCTGACGTCACTGCGCCCAGAATGCGCCGGCCGAGTTCTGTTCGCCACTCCGTCACACCTGAGAACACACAAGTCGCAATGCACCCCAACCAACTGACCGAGAGAGAGCGAGAGAGAGAGCTAGCGAGAGCGAGAGGGGGAGAATGAACAAACAAACCTAGAAACAACACAACGCATTAGCATAGACGTTGGGAATCAGGGATTGTTGCGGAAGCACGCGTGTTGTTTCATGATGCCAGTCTCTTCCCAACAAGCCTCAATAAGCACAACCGAACGAAACACTGTCTTCCACCCATCACTCGTCTTTGCCACGTCTGTTCTTTTTCCGTCTCACATGGCAAAGATCAAAGAGGCCTGACAGTGCTCAGGCAAAGATCACACAGTAGCGACGATTACGGGGCCTGCAGTCTGCAGGGGAGGCACAGGCTGTGCGGCGCAGGCAACATCTCGCCGTTTGCAGACTCTTGCAACGCCACGGATCATTCTTGAGTCGTGCACCAGTGTACGGCCAGAAAGGCGGAGGTGGGATGCAAGGTCTCCCCGGCCGCGAACCTGAGCTTCAGACGGGTCCAAAAGCGCAAAACGGTGGGTGATGCACCAGCTCCTGCTAGGAAAGGATGCTTTAGGTACTCAGGTTATGCACATCGCGGGGCTGGCACTGGCAGCATGGCTTAAGGCTCGCGCTCTGCGACTTGCCCTCTCCGAAGTAAGAGCACGGTTCCTGTGGCTACCAAGGTTCTCTGCACTGGAGCCTACAAGCACCGTGCCTCTTGCAGAACGGGGATCAACGGGTTCCCCAATGCCTTCTTCAGCTGAGGCTCCTGGCGGACCGACTGTATTTCCAATCTGTGCTGACCAGAACATCTATTGCGCAGGACATCGAAGGACACCAAGGCCTAAAGCCGGACGTCCCCACTTCTTTTCGTCTCGAGCTGCCCTTACGCTGCACTTCGGAGCAGTGTGATACCTTGACTGCCTCTTTGCATTGTTCGGACGCTTGACGTGCGAACGAAGCGGGCCGATGACTACACCCTGGAGATGTTGCACTCTCAGACCGTTCCGGTAGGATAGACCCGCGTGTAGGAAGTGGCATCGGTCCCGCGGTGCTCCTCGAGTTCAAAAATTGGCTTAATACTCACGTTGTGCGCACATTGCCTGCGCAGCCTACACCCAGAAGTTACCGTCTTTGAGGAGCTCGGCAATCTCGAGTCGGCCAGCTCGGGTGGACTCTTTGGCCGAGTCAGCGAGGGCAACTCGCAGCGGCGTCCTTCGGTGGTTTCTTACAGCTCGACCGCTGTCGGACTTGAACAAACCCGTCCTTCCGTGGTCGTCGATGGCATTTGGGTTACAGTCCCGACTGTCAAGCAGCATCTTGGCAATCTCTACGTGGCCCATGAGTGCCGCAATGTGCCTCAGACGGCTTGAACATGCAACGGGAACATGAGCAATCGCCCGCACTCAAGCAGCGCACGGGCCGTCTATGGAATGCAAAACTGCCGTCTTCAGGTACTTCTGCTACACCGCCCGATTGAAACAAGAAGGTAACAAAGGATCTGTCCCCACACGAAGCTTGTCCCGTCTGAGGACGCAGATGCATACTTGCGAAATGCTTGTCTTCGCTGCTTCGCCTCACTGTTAACTGTTAGCTGGGTTGCAAGCACGTTCTCCCAAAGTCGTCTTTGACGTTCGGGTTCTCTAAAGCATCCAGCCACATCTCGAACTCCTTGGTCTCGCCGTTCCTTGCAGGAGCCCTTATCGCAAGCGTGAAATTAGAAAGGCTAGAAAAAACATGTGACATAAGGCGGCAAAAGCAACTCGTTTCTGCTAGAATCTCAGCATGGAAGAACATTCGCAGGCGGGCATTCTCGTAGAAGGCTCGGGCCTTTGCCGCAGGATCCATGGCACATCCGTCTAGGACTTGGACGCCTTGAAAACGGCTGCGGAGCTGCACACTGCTCCTCCGGGGGCGAGATCCGGCTGTTGCAGCTGCTGCGGCTGCTCCGTGCCTCCTTGGCGAGCTGCTCCGGATCACCCACGCGAAATCTCAGGGCCCTGCGACCTGCGACACTACAAGAAGCAGCCGAAGTCTAACGAAGCCGAAGTCCTAGCGTTCTGGCCACGGTGCCTCGGTCGCACTGCACGTGATTGATGAGTTCCGTGCCGTCGCTTGGACTCGCAGAAACGAACATCGCCGCATCTCGCCGCTCATGCCACAGCCAGATCCATGCCTCTCACTTCCCTGGTACGGATGGATGCAGTACCTGATGCGGCAGCGGAAAGTTTGACGCATGTCCTGTCAGACAAGGCTATATACTCCTACACTGCTCCACGCGTCTTGACAAGTCTTGGATTGACACATTTCTCCAGAGCTGCAGAAAGGGGAGTGCAGGAGGAGGAGGAGGAGGTTTGAGTCGGCGCTTCGCTTGCGCCGAGGCACTCCACGGCACCTCCCACGAACTGAATGAGGAAACCAGGAAGCTGCTCGTCCTCGCATTTCAAGAGACTCTTGTCTGGAGAGAGAGAGGCAGCTCTGTGGCTGCAGGGGCCCAGATATCACACACATTTCGCTCTCACTCTCTTCACTCTGCCCTTCTTCTTTTTTTTGAGTGCGACACCTCCGCAAGCTTCTGGAAGCTGAGGACGTGCCTGCGACCACGCATACATGGCTATCACGGCTTCGAGGGACGAAGGACCCTTAGGCAGGGCACCTGTTGGAGCTGCAGTCCGCAGGGAAGGCCAAACGCGGCTCCGAGGAGGCTTCCGGGCTGTCGTCCGGATGAGCGCACTGCCGCCCTGCGCGCCGGAGAGCGGCGAGTGGACGCATCTGTCCGAGGGCCGGGCCGGCCAGGCCTAGCTGGAAGAGGTAGGTTCCTCCTTTCGCTTCGAAGTGGAGATTCTTGGCCTCGGCGGAAGAAGCGCAAGACTCAAGACGCGCAATCGCCCCACAATCTGGGGCCCTCTGCCGGTTCGTCGGCACAGTCCGAGAAGACGAGCCTGCCAGCGCGAAGTTGCGACGCATGTCTCAGTCCGGTGCCGGCTGAGCACCCCGCACCGTGGAATCCTCTCCTGTGACATCGTCCTGCGCCTTCACCTGAGCTGGGTCTTGCATCGGTTCTTCTGCAGCTCTCTCCCTCCAAGCACCCATGCAGGGCTGCAGACACACATGCCGCTCAGATGTACCAGCGTGGTGGAAGCCTCGCGGCTTCAATAACCACATCATAAGATCGACATGATCAGTGGCAACAAACCAGCGCCTTCGCGTATTGCTCGGCATGTGTGGGCCGCAAGTCGTCGAGCCTTAATCGCACCAGGAACAGACAAGCAGTACCCAGACCCGGAATGCAACCAAGCTTGAGGCGGCGCCACTGGCTGAGCGGGCGCCACTGGCTGTCTCACTTCCGGAAACTCCTACAGGCAGAGTCTCTGGCCGAAGGCCCCACTGACAACCCACGTTCCGCCCCGCGGCCTGCACGTATGTGCTTGGGGGCTCGTCGGGCCTGACTGAAGTGCAAAGACGCCAAGGAGTGGAGGCCGGCCTGGGCCCTCTTCATCGCTGAGCTCAGGGCGTCTGAACCGACTGCTGGGGAGATCGTGGGGGGAGTGTAGGCAACGGCCGGGGAGGCTCGGGCACTTCCTGGCACGAGGGCCACAACCAACATCTTCGAATCTACGAAGGACGAAGGAGACACCGATCTCAGGGCGCACGTCTGCGCAGTTTTTTTGAGGAGTTTCCAAGCTGCAGTTGCCAAAATATGGCAGCATCGACTGGAAACCTTGGCGTTCCAGATCTTGCGCCCGGTCTTGCAGAATCCGGACGTCCTCCGAGTTGAGGCCCTCCGAGGCCAACTGCCTCGTGAAAGGGTCGTCTTCGCGACCTTTCGTGTCCGGAAGGGCAATGCAGGAAGTGGAGAGGCCGCTGTGTGACATGGCGATGAGGGTCTCCAGGGGCTTGTTGGGGCAGGGGATGGAGCGCCTCAAGGCC
Source organism: Symbiodinium necroappetens (assembly GCA_905231915.1). Lineage (NCBI taxonomy): Eukaryota > Dinophyceae > Suessiales > Symbiodiniaceae > Symbiodinium > Symbiodinium necroappetens. Next base: position 6,439 of record CAJNJA010014144.1, on the reverse strand, counting down.
TTGCACTTCTTCAAAGGATAGATCGCCTCTTTAAAGAGCACCGCCAAGCCGCCGTTGGCCTCTTGGAGCGGTCCCAGCTTGGGCGGAACCACGCAGCGCTCTCCAGTCCTCGCATCCACACCGGCCTGAAGGCCCTTCAAAAGGCCCTTCCCGCAGACCCGGTGTACAAAGACGTACGGTATCTGAGGCTCCCTGTGACTTAGGGTTACGTAGGACGTCACGTCGAGCATCATGTAGGGCGGGCCCGTGTGCACGCAGTACAGCAGATCCCGGCGCAGGGCGCCAGTTTCGAAGCTTTGGGCGCTTTGGGAGCTTTTCGTCCAGCAACGGTCCCAGCCTTTTTTCCTCAGCAAGGTCTCCACGGATCGCCCAAGTTCATCGAAGCTTGCCTCGTCCTCCACGCCGAGCATCACGTCGATGTCCTGGTCCACCACATCCTTCTTCTTCGACAAGCTGCCACTCCGCGCCCCGTGCCGCAGGAAAGCGATCAAGGTGCCCCTGCAGGGCCACCACTCCGCGTCGAGGGCCTCGAAAGTGTCGACGACATCAAAAAAGAATTTGTGGTACTCCTCGTCCGAGACGCTTTTCTCTCCTTCCATTCTGCTCCAGGCATCCTGGGAGTCGTAGACATCCTGCCAGAGCAAATCGTAGTAGCGCCCGACCCTCCGCCAGCCCTTCGCCAAGGGCCATTTCGACGACAGCTCGCTCCTGTCGCTCCTGTTCAGTCGCAGCTGCTCCCGAAGCCATTCTTGCAGCAGGTTGAACTCGAGGTTCAGCTGAGAAGCTTCGCTAAACTGTATGGCATGAACATCTGCGCTTTCGGCCGAACTTCTGTAGATGCTGACAAGCAGCCGCTCACTCTGAAGCAGCATGGCCTGCAAGACGGCAAAGGGGCAAACAGCAGCCACCTCCCTCTTTCTCGCCAGCAGCCTCTCGACCAAGCTATAATCGTTCAGCAGAGGATGCCCACTTTCATAGAAGCCCTCGGCCAATATCCGGAGCTCGTCAAAAGAGATCAGGTTAGGAGTGGTCCCAAAGCCAGTCCAAGTACAGCCCTCAAACCTCGGATGGTCGGATTAGGGGGTTACCTGAACCATGAACGAAACAATGATGAAGGTAGTTAGGGTGTTTGGGCTGCAATTAGACTCCAGAAGCCCCTATAAACGCAGGATGCTACAGTGGCAGCCAGGAATATCATTACCCCAAATGCAGAATCCGCGCGTAACTCATCTTCAACCCTATAAACTCTAGAGACCCTAACCAAACCCTAAACCCTGAAGCCTCAAACCCCCAAACCTTAAAGCATGCACCGTACACCCTGGTCGCCTTTTCCATAGGGCTTTTAGAACCTCTTCTGGAGTTGAGCTTTTCCCAAAGGGTCCTAAGTACCCATATGGTGGAATGTAGGGTTTCCGTATTAGGAATTTATATTATGATTTGGGAAAGTATCCCCTTTCGGTTTTCTATCCTAAACCCTAAACCCTAAACCCATAACAGTACCTAGGACCCTCTGGGTGTGCTACAGAAAAGGCGAAGAAAGAGGTTCAGAGCTTTGGTCGAGGGTTTCGGTTTAGGGCTTCGGGCTCAGGGTTCAGGGTTTAGGGTTTAGGATTTAGGCTCTCACAACTCGGACATTAGGGTTTAGGATTTGCGGTCTGTGATTTAGAACAAAACGAACTCCGAAGCGTGCACAACAGCTCAAAAGCTCAGCAGAGGGATAGGCTAGGGTTTAGGGTTTAGGGCTTAGGGTTTAGAGTTTTGACTGGGCGCAAAAGCGCACGTCTGACAAAGGCCGTTTGGCGAGTTGCCTGCACTCCCTCCAACAGCAACGCGGGCTGGTGACATCTCAACCCTAAGCCCTAAACCCTAAACATTAAACCCTAAACGCTAAACCCTAAACTCTATAACACCTAAACCCTAAACCTTGCGTGGTACTCGGGTGTCTACCTTACAAAGGCTGCCCTGAATTCTGTTAAATTTTCGGCACCACATCTATCGGGAAACCACTACCCATGGGGTCTAGGTGCCTCATGGTCATATACTCTCCCAGATGCTAGCCCACATAAGACCTGTCCTAAATCCGAATACCAATTCATTATGGGGTCCCATGGACCCTTATGGCTATGATAAGGATCACTCAGACTGGCACTCTAATGCCACAGACTACGGATTTGGTGTATGTTGTTGTGATATTATACTGCCTAAACCCTAAACCCTAAACCCCTAACCCTAAACCCTAAACCCCCGAACTAGATATCAAGACCGAAAACACTCGGACAAGAACTCCCCCAGACTAGTACCCAATAACGCCGCCCATGTCCACTGTCCCTTACCCTCAATTGACTCATAGCTTAAGGCTTTTGGGCCCAAAGACCCTATTATATAAGGCTTTTCGGCAATTTTGATGCTAAGGGTGTTTTCTAGTCTTGAGCAGAAGCAATGTCGAACGCCATGTACGGGAATGCCGCCCAAAATACTGGCCTACACTAACTTGACCGAGCTATGGAAAAGCCGTGAAATTTCTGCGAGGAAGGTCTAAGTGGCGCTTCTGTCAGTGTTGCGAAGCTGGGCCTCTGAGGCAGCAGCGACACCGCCAGGTCAGTAGGCACCTCTACAAGGAGCTGTGGTGTCTCGGCCAAGGCCGCGACCGCTAAGGTCCTCAGGAGCCAGATCATTGCGGAACGCTGGGAGGTGCTCATCTCCTCGTCATCCCCTCCTCCTTCCCTTGCGCCAAGTCTTTCCCCCTCAGTCCGTCAGTCACGTGGCACCTTTGCAGCTCCCCTCACAAACGGCAGCAGCATGTACAGGCAGTCGCTTTCAATGCTCCTAGCGAAAGCCCAAGCCCGTGCGACCGGTGAGTTGGAGCCCGAGCGCCGTGAGGAAACGATGAACTCAAAGGGACTTGACTGGTAAGATGCGAGTGACGGAGCTGCTGCTTCTGAGGGGGGGCCTCAAAACTGGACAAGCGCACACATCCGTCCCGTTCACGGCACGACATACGAGCGCTGCATGGGGTTCTACACCGACGCATCCAACCGAATCACCAAATTCTACCAGCTACGAATCGTACCGCCTGAATGTTGGACTTCTTGGATACGAAACACGCAAAAAAAGAGAACAAACGACTCGGGTTCTCGCTCGTATTCTGTTGGTTGGAGGAGAGGGGGGCGATTGGTTGCGAGTGAATGCACCAGAATCAGCTTGCATGACACCCTGCTTCATGCATGGCAGATGCAATACTCTCGTGATGCCATTCGAACACCCACAGCCCTGTCGCCGCTGTTGCCTGTCTTGCTCGTGCAGGCCCACTCCACCTGCGACGAATCCCATCGCTCCAAACTTCACTATCTCTGGAAGACCCTCCCCCGACTGGCGGTGCCGCGGCCGCAGCACTGTGAATTCGGGAAAGCTCTGCACGGGATAGACTTGGGTGCCCCGACACATCCCGGAAAAGGCCAACCACTCCAGCGGTGACCTTGGCTGATTCTGCTCAAGGTTTCCCTTGAGGATAGATCGGATAGATCCACAGACCCAACTCCACTCGCATAACACCAGCACTCAATTATACCTTGTTCGCAGGTCGACACGGAACCAATTCCGAATCAAAGAGCACATGACTTCTGCGTTTAGCCTTGTGCTGATAGGGCACATTTTCTGCTATGCGTTTCAGTGTTGATGCGCGGTGAATGGTCTCCGACCTAATGGCTGCCCCTGCGCTTCTCTCTGGCACGTGCTGTTTCCTGCGTAATCGCGAATCGCTTATTTGCGACACAAAGCTTGGCCAGCTCGTCAACCCCGGGTGCCGGTGCGGTTCGTCACGTCCTTGCCACATCTCTGCTATTCGAGTAGCATAGTCAGGTCTGCTAGTTGGCAAGCAAAGCTTTGCCTTCTGACATACCCAACATCCGAAGGCGCGTCGGTCTGTCGGTCTGGCCCTCCGTCCGTCCCTCCCTCCCTCCTTCCGTCTGTCTCTGTCGTCTCTGTCTGTCTTGGCTGGCTGGCTGGCCGGCTGGCCCGCTGTCTGTCTCTCTGTCTGCCTGTCTGTCTGTCCGTCCGTCCGTCAGGGTTATGGGCTAGGGGAACTCCTAGACAAACTCTCTCTGTCTGCCTGTCTGTCTGTCTGTCCGTCCGTCCGTCCGTCTGTCTCTCTCTCTCTCTCTCTGTCTGTCTGTCTGTCTGCCTGCCTGTCTGCCTGTCTGGCTGTCCGTAGGCTTTTCCAGGACCCCAGCGGTTGCCGACAGCAGGAAGCGCCCAAGGAAGGTGAGCGCACCTCAAGGGGCATGATTTCGCACTTTTTGTCATGCTCAGAGCTCGTGCCTGGATCATTCCCGGCCAGGCGCTTCTTGCCCATGTGCCAGATTGCAACTTCCCTCAAAGGGCTGGAATGGAATGTAAGGCTTCCTTCCACAGTATATGGAGCCTTTGCGGAGTGGAGTGTTTGACGCATGCCGAAGGCTTTTCAGACTGCGTTAGAATTATTGTTTCGGTACAGCCCATGATGCGTGAGCCTGCGGTTCGAAACAGCGGAATGAAGTGGTGACGGAGCTGCTCGGCGCTGCGAGAATGAGTGTGGGTCTTCCAGCTTGCAAGGTCGCTGAAGGTGATGCAAACGCTCCGTTTTCGGTCTGCATCAGATCCCAAAGATGATCGCAAGCACACCTAGGCCGTACGCCGCCGCAATCGACCATCGCTTGTCCCGAAGCCAGGGGGGAATGTCCTGCCAGAACCTGCAGTTGCCCGCTAAGAAGGCCCAGGCGGCCCAGGCGCGTGTCCGGGGCCCCCGGCTTGGAGAAGATGGCCGTGAGACCGCCGAAGGCGATCTAAGAGGCGATCTGAGACTCTGCGCATCTCGGCGCAGGGCGAGCGGCGGCTCAGCTTGCGGCCAAGCGCGTGACCTGCCGGCCTTGTGTCTCGATCGTGTGCTGCATGGCCCCGGACTGAACCTCCAGGGTTCGCCGCATGGCCTGAGCCGCGCAGCGCATCGCGCAGCTCTCACGCTCCTCGCGTCATTGCTCGGCTAGGCTCCAGGACCCGGGTCTGTTCTTCCAGGATGCGCCTCAGAGCGACGAGTGGCTCCAGCCCTCCGCCCTGTCCGGCCTTGTCAGGCTCTAGCTGGTGTTCTCGCATTGCAAAGAGAAGAATCTCGCGAGTCTCGGAATTCATGAGAGGCGTCGCCGCACCTTGAACAAAACAAACACAACAGCAGTCTTCGCATCTCCAATCGCGTTCAGAGCCGCAAGCGGACACCGGCAGAAACCCAAGCTTGAATGTCCTCCTCTGTTATGACATCCTGCAAGAGGAATGAAAAGAGTTTGTCATAGGCGGACCGGGATGGCAAGGGTTTCCGTGCCTTCGCCCTGGGCATAAACGAAGCCATGCGCCGCAAAGACCCTGACGCGGGACTTGGAGGACGCTTTCAGCCTGCAGTCGCCTGCAGGCTGTGGCTATATTGAACACTCCTTGAACATGCTGAAGGCTGAGGAAGGCTTCGTGGCAAAAGCTAAGCTTCTTTGGGGCACATGCAAGAACAGCGCACACGTCCTTACCTCGAAACGACTTGACCCACTGGGCCGTCTTTCTGACTCTCTCTGGCGCATGCAGTCACCTGAAAGCTGGTTGCTAGCTGCGCTGTTTAACAGCTCAGCTGCAGTTTGTGAAACGCGGACCACCGCATGTCCAAAAAAGCCCAAGGTTCTGCGAATTCGCCCACCTTAAACCCTAAACCCCATCATCATGAACACCTATGAGAGAAACCCGTCAGTTAGACAGCGAACCGGGCACTGCAATGGCCAGGCTCTCATCTCGTCGATCTTCGAGGGCCTTGGATCCTGCAAGAAGGCGAGCGCTGCAGCGAGATTTCTCTCTTTTTGGCAAACTATATACATATATATATATATACATATATATATATATATGCTCGCCCCCCCTCCCAAGATCTACGTCTGCAGGCTTCCGGAGTCTGGATCTCCTGATTTCCGGCTCTCTGCAGGACGTAGGTTTCCAGATTTGCAGGACCCCAGATTCCAGATTCCAGATTTCAAGATTTGTACGACCTAGGTTTCCAGATTCCAGAATTCCAGATTTGCACGACCTATGTTTCCAGATTCCAGATTTCTGGGAATCTGGAATCTGGAAACCTGGAATCCGGAAACATAGATCGTGCAAATCTGGAAATCTGGAATCTTGAAGCATAGGCCCTGCAAATCTGGAAATCTGGAATCTGGAGTCTCTGGAATCCAGATTCCAGATTCCAGATTTCTGGAAACCTGGAATCTGGAAACCTGGAATCCGGAAACATAAGTCTTGCAAAGCAAATCTGGAAATCTGCAATCTGGAAACATAGGTCCTGCAAATCTGGAACTCTGGAATCTGGAATCTCTGGAATCCAGATTCCAGATTCCAGATTTCTGGAAATCTGGAATCTGGAAACCTGGAATCC
>CAJNJA010014142.1:13972-37966 GCA_905231915.1 Symbiodinium necroappetens | reverse complement strand
CTGCTGCTGCGGCCACCGCCACCGCCACAACTCGTGCAAAGCCGCCGCCACCCACCCCCGCCCCCACCCCCACTTCCCAACCACCACCAACAACAACACCACCGTGGCCCCTGTAAGCAATCCTAACCTCACAAGCAACAGGACCAGCTATCGCCTCACGTTACTAAGCTCAACGCATGTCCTGACGTTTGTCAGCTCAACGCATGATCTGATCGTCTCAGTGGATTGCAACACTTTGGAATTCGGTTTTAGCCCTAGCAGAGTTTGCAGGTGGCCGAGGGCAAGAAGAGCCTGAAAGACATCACCATGGACATGGCAGCAGCGGCCTCAGCGCGGTTCAACCTGTTTTGAGAGGGTTTTCTCTTTGTTTCCTTCTCGCCACCGAGGACATGATTGAGGCGAGAAGCAGGGATGGCAAGGAGCCAGGGGAGTGTCTCGCAGGTATAGATTCTGACTGTTTGTCCTGGGGTCATGTTCCACTTTCCAGGACTACGGCGTCATTATTCTGCCAGAGGGTCTGATTGAGTTTGCACCCCAGTGTCTGGATTTGCCCAGAAGTCCTGCTGTGGAAGCGTCGTGCGAAAGGTTCATCCCGGAGTTCAACGCCCTGATCTCGGAGATCAACGACAAGCTGGCCCAGCCAGGGGTTGAAGCCACGGAAGAGGCGCGTGGTGCTCCAGTTGAGTGTCGATCCCGAACCCCTTGTATGCCCCTACTTTTCAGGGTGTGCTGGCCGTCCTGTCCAAGGAGAATGCAGAGTGCTTTAGGCCGGTTTGCCAAAACACAAGGCTTGTTATTCGTGTCGAGAAATTCTGCATCTCTTGCACAAACTTTGACACATGGTGATGTGAACGGGAATGACAGCGAAGAGACTCACGATATCACTGAAGCAGGTACCTGCCCAGCTTCATTCGTGCACAGCTGCTCTTGGACCGCGACCCCCATGGCAACGTCCAGGCGCTGAACAAGTGTTCTGTAGGTAGGAATTCAAATCGCAGTGCAGTGATTGCCAAGTTCCTCAGCATGCGATTGGCAACCCGTCGATTCGACAGCAGGTCGCCAAGATTGAAACCGAGAAGCTCTTAGCTGCTACGGTGCATGCGGAGCTGGACAACCGACGTGCCAAGGGGTGCACCGGACGAAGCGACATGATAACACTAATAAGTGCATTCCTCTGTAAAGATTTGGCCTTTACACAACGCCCACATTGAAAAGATGGCTTTTCAGAGTGTTACAACTGGCAAAGCTCCTACGCAAGGTACAAGGGAAACTTCTCTCCGCAGTTTCATGCTTTTGGATACGAGGGCCGTGCAGGGCTGCGCGGATCCCGGTGGTGAGTTGATGTGAGGTGCTAGGAAGGGCGGGACGCAGATTGGACATGCGACTGCTCTGAGGCCAACTGTCTTCGATGCTTCGTACTGCTATGCTCGCCTGGCCTGCTTACACATTCAAGATGTGCACAGTCTGGCAGCAGATGCTGTAGTCTTCTTGAACACGGTCGAGAGCTGGTGTCCTGCATTGTCACGACTCACTGTAATTGTGCTCGTCTTCCACATACTCCGGAAATCTCCAGAAGTTGACGGCCGGCTGCGTAAGGCGCTGGGCTACACCGCCTCGTCTCTGCTGGACCTGGCCTTAAAGATCCCAGCACGCCAATGGCAGCAACGCCTGAACTTACCCGATGGCATCTGTGCTCGTTGAGAGGTCACTGGCTGGACAGGACTCATCGCGAGCGTGAAAAATTTGCTGGCGCCCTGCAAGGTCACCTGCCAGGTAAAAACTGTTGACTGATAGTTGCAGCCCGAAACCCAAATGCCCACCCCCCCCCCCACCCATGCGACCCTCTCGCAAGCTCAGGAATGGCAGTGTGGCGGGGTACCTGTCACCTCCCTGTGTGTGATTGAGCGCCGCAAGGGCAAGGCAGGGCTGTAAACGCAGCGTGTTTTCAGTGTAGACTTCATGTCTCAGGCCAGGAGTTCAAGCACCGAATCCTTTCAGGAACCAAACATGGGACTCAGCTTAGATTCCGCTCGTCCCAGGACAAGCCGGTCATCCACAAGGCACTTGTGGAGCTTCAAGGTGCTCTGCTGCATCCCCAGCCTTGTGCCGGTCACTATGCAGACACGAAGCTGCGTAGTAGAGTCTTAGTAGAGAGTAGAGTGAGCAAGCACGTGCTGCGTGCAGCTCAGGTCGCAGCCCTTTGAATTCTACAAATCCATCCGCGAACAACTGCGCATTTCGGACATGTGCACTGGACTGCATCACTGTTTGGAACAAGTCACAGTACCACAGACTCCTGTCAGACGGGTTGCCATGAAGCTGCAGCTCGCCCCGTGCAGCAGGTATCGCAACCCAGGCCCAATTCAGTTCGATATGGTGGGGTGCGAGGCATCCAAGGACATCTTCAGACAACATGAACAAACTTTTTCGATCCGGGTGACGAACTGCAACTGGCTGCAGGACATTCCAATGACTCTGCAGCTCGAGCTTGGCAGGAGAAGCAGTCACACACACACAACTGCACTGCGGCGGCAACCTGGGTGGTCAGACGAGTGTCCGGCTAATATTGCTATGGGGACGAGATTCGGGTATGCTAAGCTTTTGCACACAAGGGTCAGTGCAGCGAGCTTTCCTGAAAGGACACTGCCGGTCGAGTTCCCGACTGAGAAGCCCAAAAGGCCCGGGAACGTACATCTGTGCTGTAAGGATAGAGCGATTTCTGCAGGCTGTAAGGCCCGGCAAGGTTGGCAGAATAGGACATTGACATGCAGTACGTCTGCTTCGGGCGGTGTGCACATCAGCAACAAAAGTCAATGCGGCATGAATCTCGCAGACAGGATGGGGAACTTCCTGTTCCTCCCACATGCGCCGCTTGGACAGAAGTATCAGTAGGTGGAGCTACGCACAGAATCGGTCGCGGCAGCAGAGAGTCAAAAGCGGGAGCCCAGCCATGTTCTGTCGCATTACATGATCCGTAGACTCAACGACCGAGGAAGAAGCTGCGGTCGGAGTTGCAACAGTGGCGATCAGTCGCTCACAGCAGTTGTGCAGGGTCGTGTGCTGCCACCATGAAATGTTCCGTGCAGCTTCATGCATTGAGTGGGTCACTGAGTGTAGCCCATCTTTTTGGCGAAGAGTCGACCCCGCCCTGTAGGTATCATGTTTCAATTCACAAAGCCAAAGCTTTCACACCGCAATCTGAATTCAGAAAAAATATTCAGTTTCCGTCGTAGCAGCATAAAAGCAAGCGAGTGCAGATTTGTGATCCACGCAGTACTGAGTACTGTACCTATTATGAGGGAAGTTCCCCTTTCATTCAGTTGAGCCTAAGCCCACTCCCACGAACCCGGCGATCTTGTACCTGTCTGCTACTGCTATTTATGGGAGGAGGAAGGCTGGAATGGCAGGACGGGCATTTTAAGTCGACATATGATGGAATCCTACTTGTGAGAGATGTCAACTGTCCATACTCTGTAGTACACGCTACCGGCAGCAGCCATGGGTGGAAGTCCGTGTTGATAGTGCTGCACACATGCCTCATGCCATGTTTTGTGCGATGCTCATGCAAGCGGGATGGGTCCACCGATTCAAGGCAAGGCAACACCGTCTTCCGGAGTCGCTGAGTGCTTTCAACGGCAATGCTGTAACAGCCTGAACCTGAGTCGACCGATCTGCTTTTAGCAGAGGCTTCTTTTGAGACACACCACCCGGAAAGGGTGTATATAGGAGGACCATCAAGTGCATCCTGCCAAGCCCTTCCAGCATGGCACTTAGATCTTAGCTCGTGACCTAGACACCGTCACTCCTCTGGTGATTTGGTCCTGGCTGCGATTTTCGTTTCTTCATGCAGCCGTAGCTAAGGTTCATCGGGGAGAGGCAACAGTTGTCAACGACCACACAGAGGCTTCCGGGTGGCGGTGAATCTCCACACACTCTGCGTTTCCACACTCATAGACTCCAATTTGGCTCTGTTCCGAGCGGTTGTCGCAGGTGGTTTCGCGGTACTTCTCGGAAGTTCATGCTCCTCTGCTGGACATTCTGCCCACTGAGGCCTGAAACTCTGATACTTGAGAGCTGCTCCAGCACATGCATCCGGAGGAGAGGACAGCCCCGATCGAGAACAAACGGATCGGCGTCGTGTTCTGTGGCCGGCAGGCCGGCAGCTTGGGGATTTGACTTGCACTTTGGTGTCGCAGCAGCTCGAACCGCTCAGGCACCTGGCTGTCACGACTTCGTCTGTGGCCTCGTGGATATGCTGTGGAGGGCTCAGCCGGTTCAGCTCGCATGCCCCCCTCCGCTTCGGTCTTTGAATCTTAGTCAGGCCCCCGAATTTCGGGAACAAAGTCCTCGGCTTCGTGGGCGGGACGCATGGCTTCTACGAGAAGCAGGCTAGGGACTGCCCGTGACTGCCCCGGTCAAAGTCGACCCTTCTAGCACACGCGCAGCAGAGTTGAGCACAGAGTTTAACAAACTGCCGATGAGTTGTACAATCTTTGGCACAACGGTCCAACTCGCCTCTCTCGTATCCGGAGGTCGTTCATGCCGACGCCGCCAACCCTCCCTAGCAGTAGCAAACTGAAATCATGTGTGACTTCATCGTGTTTGAGGTGTTTGTGTGGAAGCGTTTGCTGTACGTTCTTTTTTCCGAACTGTACCAATCGCACTGCTTGCCGCCAAAGACAACGGTGTCGTTTAGTTCAACGCCGGTCAGCTGACTGTTGCGCCAGACGGTGGAGATCACCCCCGAGCTGTGCGACGCTTTCCGCGGAACAGGCTGGGCTAGCGAAACATCCCAGAGACGTGGGATGGCTCTTGGTGTCACTATCGGTGTGTTTACAGATCCTGTCGTGTCCTTGCTGCTGGGTTGCTCACAGGTGGCCTGGAAATGCGGCCGGCTAAGCTCGGTGCTGCAAGCTAGCACATGCTAACGGATGTGTGGCCACAAGACACGGCTTGGGCACTCACAGGTGCCATGGCAATCCATGGCACATAGGGCCATAGGGAAGGATGCAGCATTGCTGGACTCAGCAGTCGGAAAGCCAGATGAGTATCGCGGTACAGTTTTGAGATCACTTGAGGCTTGGGCGCACCGTCGATCGCATCAACACCAAGGCCGGGCATCGTCGGAGACATTCGGAAAGCTTGACCTCCCGCCAGTGAACGGGTTGTGTTCCCTGGAAAACTGCAAGGAAGAGTCCGAGAATGCCATGAAAGCGTGCCAGGAGACTTGCGATGTTGAGCATGTCGTGTTTGCGAGTGCTGAGTGTTCGTGTGCATGTGTGCACGGGCATGGGTTTTTGCATGCATGCATGCAGGCAGGCGGGAAGGAAGTCGGGTAGATAGGTACGCGTTGCATCTTTGTATGTACACAGACATGTGACATGAAGCAACGAATGCTCGAAGTTGTGTAAGGCATGTGAGGTATGTAGGTACGTATGTCTGTCTGTTAGGAACTCCATCCTATTTTGCAGCAAAGTGGAAACAGCAGGGCAGGCATCGAGTCACAGGATCGGCGCTCTGAGTTGTTCCAAGCACTCCAATGGCTGCAAGGAGCTGAACCTGGACGGCTTGGTCTTAGTCGGCGGTGCCCGTTTGGGGCTAAGCCTTTAAATGGACTGGGAAGTTTTCTTTGATGTTGCTTGCACATGAAGGGTACCGAGGTTTGCTGATACTAAGCTTCGCAGAGGAACGGGCTGGTCATTCAATTTGTCAGCACGACAGGCACGAACACGGATGCTGCTTACCTGTCCGAGTTCTTCAAGACCAACAAGGCCGAAAATCAATTTCGTCAGGCCTTACTTCAACAACGTGATTCCGTTTGAGACTGTTTCGGTCAATCGGCAAGGCTTCGAATCGTTCGGAGTGGATGCATGCAAGAAGGGGCACGGACACTCGAGCGCCCACCCGTCCGCCCACGCACGCTCGCTCGCTCGCTCCCACGCACGCACGCACGATCGCACCGCACAGCTTGGAAGGCAATAATGGGATGTACCGACGGTATAGTCTACCTTTCTCCAGCCAGGTGCACGCGTGCGATCTGAGCGTACCCTGCTCTGTGGCTAGGTGTTTGGGAACTGTGTGCGTGCAATGCGGCAACTGTGCTCAACGGCATTAGCGTGTCGTGTGTGCGAAGACATGTGTTGCTTGATGCAATCAATGTAATCATCACATTTGCTTGCTGGTTTCGTCGTGTGTAGACTGTAGACTAGAGTCGTCTTGGTGCGACTTCTGCTGAGTTTCGAGTTTCCCACTCTCCACAACCCTCGAAAATGAGGTCGCCTGGGGGGAACATGTGCGACTAGACCTGTCGGGTGTGTCAGGTTCGAGTGGGACACGTGCCCCCCTAGGTGTGCTGCTGTAGTTGCCCAAGTCTAGACTGTGTGTTCTGGACTACCGACCACCATTTAGCAAAAACATGTAAAAGAGTATCTCGGTAGTATTCAAGTGCAGAAAAGATGTCCGATGCGCAGATTTTGAAAGCAGAGTGCTATGCGTGATAATCCTCATGTTAGTGCCAGGTGAAGACAGCCGTGGTCGGAGTTCCTTGTGGCATCGAAGGCAGCATGGTGAACGAATTCGTTGAGGCGCCCGGCTCCCGGCAGAAGTGTAGCCGTGCTGAAACGATGTCCAGCGCGACCATCGTCCTGTGACAATAGCGCAGCAGAACGAGACATTTCCATATGTACAGCGCTGGGCCGGAGATATCTTGAGCAGCGACACCGACATGACTCAATGACTCAGTTCTGTGGGTGGCAACCGAAAGCATAGAGTGTCCAAGGTCGTTGGGCTTCGACTCTTGCGCCAAAGCCATGGCACAGCTGGCTGCTGTAGCTGCAGCAAGACCATGCGGCACACAGAAATTACAGTGCAGCATGAGCATCCAGATTTTGTAGTGGCAGCCGATCAGGTCGGCAACACGGCCATCGATGGTTTTGAGCTGAGCTGATCAGGTCAGATTGAACATAGCCGAGTTGGTGGTACTTTGTTTGGCTCTGTCAATGGCCTGAGGCTCCAGTGCGCGAAAGTATTATTACTTCCTCAAGCTCATGGACGGCTCCACGACGGGAGGTGAGAAGAGTTCTGCCACGGCGTACTGAAGCTTCTCTTTTTTCATTTGGCTCAGGCAAGGTACCCTCATCCCATGTGGCGCTGGAAGTCGCACTGGAAACAAAGCCGAACCTGCTCTTGCTGACAGAGGAGGCAGATGGTTCGCCAACATTTCTCTCCCCTGCAATTGTCTGCGAACGATCAATGAGCTGTTCCGGCGCGGTCGTGCCGGGGTATGCCGGAGCAGGTTGACGACCACCGGACATCCCTCAGAGAACTGGTTAGCGACATAGCCGATGTCGGAAACCTGGACGTGCAGCACAGACCAAGCTCCAACAGCTAGGAGTCATCTACAGTCAGTCCCAAGTAAGGTGGTATCTGAGCGCGCAAGCGCTGGCAAGAACTTTGGCAGGGACCCCAATGAAGCTTCGGAAGTGTCCTGTGCTGCCGCAAGGCTTCCCCAGCTTGTTGCTAGAGCCTCCATTCAGGAACCGTCCTCGTCGCAGAGGGCTTGCTGGCCTGCACCTCACTACAGTCGGCTTCGATGTTGCTTGCGGGTAGTCGGTTGTCGTCCATGCTTTCAAGCTGCATGCAGGCAGCCATTCCTGAATTCCGTACACTGATCACCGAGCTGGAGGCTGATTCCATGTGACTGTGATGGCCCAGCAAGGGCCTCATCCCGACCCTGGTCAGGCCCTGCCCATGCCGAGCACCGTGGAGAAGGCTTGCCTTGTTTAGAAGTTGCTGCACCCGCCGGTGGTTGCCACCCTGGGACCTTGGGGATTTGATCACACCGTTTACTGGCAGGTTTTGCCAAAATTGACCACGTGGTCCGGTCCTTGCGAGAGATGACCAACGGTCTTTGGAATTTAAGCCAGCCAGTCTCAGTCATCGAGAGCACAACGTGACAAAGCAAATACATGTCCAGCGATTTCATGTGAGGTCTGCTGCGCTCTTCCAGAGCCTTCCAGAGTTCATTCAGAAGCAGCTGTTGTTGGCGAGGCGGCGCTAAACCAGCCTTGTCCCCTGCTAGCACCGACACGCAGACAGGCAGAGCAATGCCGCCCTCCAGCTGTCGCAACTTGAGACTGAGCGGCTCATGGCCTGGCTCGTCCCCGCCCCAAAATCTTGCGGCATCCAGTCGGCTTGAGATCGCTTGCCGCTGCCTCACTCAACCCACTCGTGGGGCTTGTAGGTAAAGAATCGACCGTCGATGATCGAAGGCAAAGCGGTGGGGTTGGCGTTGCCAGACCGCAGACAAAACAGCGTGAACTGACTGCGGCGGCGTGCAAACTGGATGCGAAGCGCCACCACCATGTGAATCTGTAGCGAGGCTGTCGCCACGAATAGCGACAAATGCTCCCAACGACCTGCTTGTCTCACACAGGCGACATCAGCAAGTCAGCAGAAGGACCTTTCAAAATTTGGCAAGTCTCTCTGGCATCACCATGTTCAGTGGGCGACAATAACGTCATAAAGGTTTATGTTTGCATTTCCAGCAGATTCGAGGGCCCACCCTCCTGTCCAGTTCTCTGATTGAAGCCGTTCGATGACAGTGACACTCTGCGCCAAGGTTGAGGACGAGTTGAAGAGTCGCAAGAAGCAGGCTCAGTCAATCTGGCCGAATCTGGCGACATGTGAAACGGCTTAGCCAGTCACATGGAACTTTGTCTGCAGATCAAGCAGCCTGTGCTGATTCGCAGGGCACATTCAAGGGCAGCTTCTCACCAGTGTGCCAGTTCCTCGGCTACCAGGCCAGTACCCGGCAGCCTGCAAGTGGAGTCGACTGTAAGCTGTCACTGTGTTTTTTTTGTGTTTCGTGTTGGACCACGGGATTCTACTGCACTTGCTTCGCTTCCATTGGAAGGCTCGCTGCTCTGTTCCTTCCGACTTCGACAGCGACTATGCATATGCGCTAGGTGGCTCTTCGCGCATGAACCAGGGGCTTATGCAGCGTTGATGGGAGAAATTCATGTTTTCGGGGCTGCACCAGGCATAAGCATTTCGGGTGTCACCGATCGGTACTTTTGTTGCTTCTCAGGCTTACAACAGCTCGAGTAGCACAGAGCGTGCTTCTGCAGGTGGCTGCGCAGCCATCCTGACTTCCAGGGGCCACAACGGCTACATGGTGGGGCCCTAGCTACATTGACATGTCTGCGCCTTCACATGCGAGTTCCTGCGTCAAGCTTTTGGGATCTTTTGGGGAGTACTTGCTGGCTGATGCGTGCACCCAAGCCTGCCGAAAAATCTGCAAATCTTCAGAACTCTCTTTCAGGCAGTGGTTTCTGACCTGGCGCAGCCAGTCGAGCGCCTGGGCCTCAGAGCAGGGTTTGTCTTGCCCGATCGCTCGTTGCGATTATGCGGGCTTTCGTGGTGTAGTCGACTACTGTAATGCAACGGTGATGCTTTGGTGCGGAGCCAATTGTAGCTAGACAGCACATGGGGCTGCTGGCGTGAAGGTTTGACTCTGACTCGGCTCAGCGTTCTGGTGTATCTTGATCGCCCTCTCTCTGCGGTGAACCCCGGAAAGTTGGAGCATGGACTAAGGATGATGAGTGCTGGGATTCCCTCTACTTTACCTGAAGGGCATGAGGATAATGATGTTCCAACTTTCTGGGCTTCTACCGTATACCCTTGTGTCCACCAGCAAACCGTTGCAGCAACTGTTGCTGCGCTTCGGGCAAAGCCTCGCGCTTCAAGCCTTCTCGGCTCCCCATCGATCGCGTATCGCATGTATCCCTGAACCCAAAGTCCCGCCCGGACCGACCATCACCTTGTACAGGCTGGCATGTGGGCGGCGTTCCTTTCACGGCAATGTTGCAGGAGCTGAAACTTGTTTGGCTGTGTTATGCTGTGTTCAGGGTTGCATTGCAGCATCCCGCCAAACATGCCGATGATCCTGGCGCATGACCTTCTTTCCAAGCCGGCCAAGCGCCAGGTGCCACCCACCACGCCGAAGGAGTCTTTCCGGCCCCGGCCGGGCATCTTCCCCCACAAGGCTGGCTCTGACACTTGGCAGTTGGGCATGGCTTGGGGGCAGGGTCTGCTGAGTCCAGCTGCACAGTGCAAGCAAGTGCCACTGTGGGAAGTTCCCGTTGTGGTCTAGATGGACTCGGGGGCAATTGAAGTTGAGTGGGAGTTTGCATCCTCGGTGAAACAGACGCATCGCCCCGCAGATCTTTCGAGGCCATAGGGCCTTAGGCCGAGTGAGGACAAGCATAGCAGCCTTCAGATGCTTCCACATTCACTGCGTTTAAACCTTACGGGAAGAGTTCCCGTTTAGGACACCTGTGTACGCTTCTTAGTACTGCAGAGCATGCTGGCACCCAGCTCCCCAGCAAAGAACACCATACATAATTATGACATGATTTATACTTGCTTTGCTGCACTAATCGCTCTTCGTTTGCGCGTTGATTCTCGCAGCATGTCGCTTCGACAGGTGGAGCTGGAGAGCGGGGCATTTAGAAAGTGGAAGGAGGTCGCCTGTCGCATCTTACAGTTTGCGACTTCGAATGAGCCTGTGCTACAAGTATCGGAATCCCCGTTCGGGATTTTGGGTGTAGTGCCTGCTAAGTGGCTATTTAAGGTCGTCGTTTCGAAGCGACAAGTGTTAATGGGACAAGTTGTGTGGGTTCGGTTTGGGCTGCGGGTATGGTCCACACAGCTGTACCAAAGGCTTTCGCAAGTCCAGTCATGGCTCGCAGCAAAGGCTCCGAGAAGAGAATGTGAGTCCTTTTCAGGTCCGAGCCTCCTGCGCAAGGGAAGTGGGGGCCTCAGGTTTGTCAATATTGCTGACGAGAGGTGGTGAATGTGCGACTGTCCCCAGTGTTCATGGGTTTTGTTGAACTTTCACGAGGAACTCTACGAGAATCCTGGTCCGATTCAGTTGTCTGGGCTGACGCCTCAACAGTGAGGGGTGCTTGAAAGAAGTACGTGACACAGAAGCCTTCTTCATAAAGTGAGAAAACAAAGATTGCGCTCCAAAGTTCGCTCAGGCCCAGCGCGAGCCGCGTCACCAAAACCATTGCTACTCGCTTTTCTTACTTGCAAGAGCTGAAGGCGTCAGCTCCTCAGATCGACTCGATCGACTTCTGTTTCAGAGCCAGCCTCTGTCGGGTCACTCGAGGTTGCAGAGGCACCTGGACATGCTGAGGGAACGCTGCCGTCCGGGATGTGACCTCCGGCAGGCGCCAAAGGAGGAACGTAGGAATAGGAAGCAGCCTGCATCCCGCACACTGCACACTCTTGGCTGACGGCACCAGGTGAAGGTGGCCACCCAATCGCTGGCGACCTTGAACTCTATCCTGGATGAGCTTGCCATAGCCTCAGCAGCCAAGCTGTGTGGCTCAGTGCATGTGTGATCTGCTCAGGCAGAGCCATCCTCAGCAAGCCCAATGCTTGAGCGGGCAATGAGATAAGTCTGCTTGACTGGCGATCGAAGTTGTGCCTGTGCGATGCGGAGCAAGCTCAGGACCAAGTTTTGAAAGCTAAACGTCAGCTTTGCTTCAATTCGTTTTAAACCGTGACGAGAGCTCTTTGGAGAGAGTCTCAGCATATTTTGCGAACAGCCATGGCTTTTGTTCCGACAGCAGGTGTGGGACGCAAACTGCGCCCGAAGTTTGAGATGTCAGTCTTGCTTAGTTCCGGAGACTCAGTCTCACATCTGTGAGTTTCAAGAAAGATGAGTCCAATTTTGGTGCTGCCCGTCACAATCTGGGCATGATTCAGAACAGCACAGGCAAGACCGGTGCCGTAGAAACCGTTCCCAGGATGCCTTCGCATGTTGTGTTTTCCCCACTCTTGAGATGTGCGGGCACCGATGCATTCTTGATTTCTGAAAAAAGAATTGGTGCTGTGGGCATGAGGGTATAGGGGCAGGGCAGTAGCAGAGGCTTCGGTGAAGTTTTTCTGCCGGGCTTAGCTTTATGAGGTTTCTTCAGAAGCCCATTCCTAGGGTCGTAGGCCAGGCCTTTTCTTCGGTGGCCATGCTTTCAGGCTTTCAGGTCTACAAGGTTCCGAATCGAGCATAGCGACGAAGACCCCAAAAGATCCATCAACGACTGCCAGAGCACGGCTCCCACACCTGCCTCGGGTTGGGCATTACGACAGGCGCATTGAAGAGTGAAGTTTGCCAGAGGACTTTGAGCGCGCCTGGCCGCCGCCCGAGGGCGCGGCGAAGCTCCGGGAGCGGCTGAGCAGCAAAAGCGAAGCCAGCGAAAGCCAAAGCCAGCAAAATGCCCCAAAAGCCTCTTCGAATCGAGAACGAAAGCCTTTCGTTTTGGTCTTTTCGCCGATCCGAGTTGGCCCAGGCAGCTCGTACAAATCGAGAGTCGGGTGCGCGAGGTTTTCAAGTCCTGAGCTCACTTTCCCGACCTTGTTCATTTCTGGATCTGGTGTCTGCAGCTTCGTAGAGTCTTAGAGTTCCTGAGTTCCAGTCCTCCCGGTCCCTCGACTCCGACTCGCAATTTGCAGAGGCCACTGCACCTGGCAAAGAAAAAGGATTCCAAGGAGGCACAGGCAGTTGTTGTGAAATCTGATAAGCTCGAGTTGCATCGAGTTGCTTGATAATGGCTTGAAACCCTGCTCACTTGACTTCAGGAAGGGGCCCCTGCCCGTCCGCCGCTGCCGCTCAGCTGCGAAGCTCTGCGAATGGCTCTCTCAGTCTGATGTCTACGCCGCTCTGAGGCCTCGCGGAGCTTCTGCTGCAGGGACCCGGCGGCGATCTCCGAGGCTCGCGGTGCAAGGGGCATCGGGCGCCAGGAGCTGCGATTAGAAAACCTTGCACCCAAGGCAAGCGGCATCGTCTCCAAGGCGCCTGCTTAGCACTGCTGATGGCATGCGGTTCGAAGTTTGTCTTGGGGTTGTCGCAGCACAAAAGCCCCCGTCCTCCAAAATATAAAGGCCCCCAAATAAAAAATCAGGGAGACGTACAACTGCGACTGGTTAAACCGATACCCCTAATTTAGGGGTGTGCGCCCCGTCATAGGGGTTGAGGCTTGGGCCCGCAAGCAATCAATGCCCTGACCCGTCTCGAAGCTCTCCTCTGCGTCTCTCAGAAGAAGCTCCTTTTATGTCATCGATGCAGTGAGCTGTCTTCGGCTCTGGCCGTTTACGAGGCTGCGCGCTACGAGCCTCTGGCTTCTTGTGGCCGCAGAAACGGCTTAAACTCGAGACATGCAGAGACTCCTGCATGCCTTGCTTGACTGCTTGCCGAACCAAAATCGCGAAGTTTACGACATGCTACACCAGAGGGCTACTACGAAGCGAAGCTTTGCAAATACAAAAGCCTGGAACATTGTCAGCGTGGGGTTATTTGGGTGAATCAGCAGGAGGCTGCGGCTGGCGCATCTTTAATTGGTCTAGGCTGCTCGTGCCGATTTGAGAGGCCACTGACTGGAGGCCTTCGCCTTTTGTTCCGGCTGCACATTGCCGTCGCTCTGACACTCCACAAGATCTCCGGAAAAGTCCGGAGTCTGGAGATATCGTACAGCAAGGCTCCGTGTCGCCACATTACCATTAAGGTCCGGGCCATCAGCGCGAAACATGGAAGATGCCGGGTCCACCGCGAGGGTTGACATTCCGGAAGACACATGGTACTGAAACTGCTTGTCTGAGATGATTGCAGGCAGAGGGTTGCCAACTTGGAAGACTGATGGTGGAAAACCAGACAACCTCGCGTATGTCATGAAAGAGCGTTGAAAGAGAAAGCATCCAATGCGGTCCTATCATGAGGGCTTTCAGAATGCTTTCGACAGAGTGATAAGATTAACAGATTCCCCGAAGATGATGTTGAGCGTCAGCGTAAGCTGAACACTCAACTTCAATCTGCCTGACCCAACGTGTGTAGGCACCGTTTTGCCTCCCACCACCCCTTGCAAAAGGCTGTCCAGCAGCAAGCGCAGCCGCTCTGCACCAGGACCACCCAGGCCCGGTGGTAACAATGAACAGACCTGAGTTCGGCAGGATTGCAATGCAGCATTTGGTCGAGTCAGGGGCCGATTGTGTCACTGACAGTCGAGACCGCTGACGTGTCCAACTGATCAACACTTGAAGGAGAAAGCCTTCCGCTTTGGTGTGACCACCCTCCCTCGACTTGCGAAGCAGCGACTGTTGTCAGGTGTGCTTTCGTGCTGCCGCCGATCAAAGCTAGTTCACCCCAGCGCCGCGAGCTTGAGCCAGCCTTTGTGCGCGCCGCGACAGTTAACCACACAAGTGAAGTTGCCTAGTGCCTACCGGTGTTCCGTCCGACCAAGACCTTTGGATGCAGAGCTGTCTCCTGTAATTCTACACTCGGTCGGCACGTGATTGAGGCGATGCAAAGCCGGCTGCCGTTCAGAGGCAAGTCTGAGAGGAGGTGTTGACTGTCTCAGTTACTTGTAGTCGTGGCTGCAACTGGCAGCAAGGCTTCAATAGAGTTGCGTGATTGATCAGTGCCGCCGAAACTGCTGAGTCGCCGTCGGGGAAGTCTGTGCTTGGCAAGTCACCCGATACCTGGGTTGTTGTGATTCCGGAACCACACTGTAATTGCCCGAAGAGTCTGGCAGGTCACTTTCCGCCAAGCCCGCTCGCGCGTGCCTGCCGATGAAGAGTGTGTCCCACTGTCGAGTTACGAGAATGGGGTCGACACAGAAAGGTCCGAAAGCACAGTGATTTTGTTTATCCTTTTTGCTTTCTGCCAGGCAACTCCTACTCTGAGCAGCTCACGGCTGCTCGGAGATTCAGAATTTTCGTTCCTATGTTCCAATATCCCCGAAATCACCACCAGCGTGGTACGGCTGTGACAAGCCAGAAGCAGAATACTGACCATTGAAAGTCAAGTAACTTGCTACAGCCAACGGGTACTGCAACACTGGGAAAACTGCTAGCAACGCAGGCCAGTTGCAAGCCCGAGTTAGTCCAACTTGTGCATGCGAGCGTGGTTATCGGACGCGCACTGCTGTTT
The DNA here is from genome assembly GCA_905231915.1 of Symbiodinium necroappetens. Taxonomy (NCBI): domain Eukaryota; class Dinophyceae; order Suessiales; family Symbiodiniaceae; genus Symbiodinium; species Symbiodinium necroappetens. The sequence goes on along the minus strand of CAJNJA010014142.1, from coordinate 22,977 downwards.
CACTCTTCAGGTCTGCTGCGAAGCAGCTCTTTGCAGCGCACTGTTGTCTAGGGACGATACTGACATGTTTCATGGCCCTAATCACCCTAATCGCTTTGATTCGATTCGCCACTATGTCTTGGACAACATTTGCGGGCATGCAGGTAGATAATGAGCATGCAGGTTTGCCAAGCAGGCAAAAGGAGCTCTTCTGCAAAGACAAAAACGCTTCCGGTCATGCTCAGTTGTTCATAGCCAACCTCACAGCGGCTGTGGTCTGAATCGTGCGCCTGCGGATCAAGCTTTAACCGTAGATATCATGTCCAGAATAGCATGCTGGAAGCTGTGTTGCTCCCAATATCGCGCCCTGTTCTAGAAAGGTCATAGAATGTCAATGTGCTTTCGTGTTCCTGCTATCTTATGATAAATGGTTCTCAGCAAAGCACTGTCAACCGTGGTACCCAACCAGCCATGGCAGAGTTGCCCATACCATGCCCAACTAACTCCTGATCCTGTGGAATTGGCACCTCGCTGTTCACGCCATCAGCATGGGAAAATCTGACTCGGACTACTCCGATGAGGCCGGCTTGCTTCCTGCACAAAAGAGTCTCGTCAGTCTTAAGCTCGGCTCCCGAGGAAGGAGCATTTCTTCTAAGCGACTGGCATGCTCGCCGAAGGACAGTGACTCCGGCAGCTCCGTCAAGGAGGTAAAGAAAAAGAAGAAGGACACGAACTTTCCTTGGATTTGGAGACCCAGAAAGTGCCTCTGGCATACAGGATAAAAAGAAGAAGAAGGAAAAGAAGGCCTCCTCGCCAAATCCACACATTGAGGTTGAGGTTGATGTTGATAGGCTGAGGCGGCTGAGGCGACAACATGGCTGCCTGCACAACTGAACAGACATCCCTGGCAGCCGCCGCTCAGGAAAAGAAGAAGGCCGGCGAGAAGCAGTATCAGGTTGCTTCGCAGGTTGAGCTGTTCGATGAGTCAGGCGAAGAAAGAGAAGAAAGCAAAAAAAAACAAAAAGGCACTCTTGGAGCATCCTTTGCCAGGGCATCTATGAAGCACTCTTGCGCAATTCGGCAGGCAAAAAAAAGAAAGCGCAGCCCAAGCAGCTACAGCGACTACAGTCCACCGACTGATCTTTCGTGCTGGCGGTCAGTGGCTTGCGCATCACCGCCCCTGGCACAGGTTGCAGCAAGGACAGCCGAGATGACTCTCGCAGTCGCAGTCGCAGTCCCTGCCCGCGCCTGAGAATGCGCTGATCCTTCAAGCTGCACTGCTGCTCTTCCACCGTGCATAGGGAGCAGCCCCGCACGCATCCGTTTTTCCCCCGGCTTTGAGGCCGCAACCGAGGCCGATCGCCGCCCAGACGGTCCCCGCCTAGGCCACATGATGTTGTTCAGGGTGAGATCTTTATAGACTCCAGACATTCATGGTGTCTCTTCCTCGGGGCTCTTGTGCAGGTATAATGCCTCAGGAGGTGGCGGTGGGTACGGAAACTATGGTGGGGGCCGCGGAGGCTACGGCGGGCCCTGCTGGCTCGAGTTGATAAGCACGTGCTCACAGGATGCGATGTCACAACATTCCACAGCTCCATATCATTACATACTCGACAGGTCTGCCCGCAGCCGCAGCAGGACTGCCAGCTTCAGTGCATGCTCCAAATGTCTGAACGATGACGTCTTGAACGACATCGCCGACTTGTCAGGAGCCCTGCGTGGGCTGTGCCAGCAAGACACCCGGGGTCGCGGGAAGACCACTTGAAAGGGGGGGAAAAAAGGATTGAGAAGCTTCGTGTGTGTGGTCTCGGGCCCAGGCTCCCCGATCACCGATGAAGCTTCCAGAAGGCCCCCGCGGACGCACGCGCGAGCATGCGCGCGCGGATGCGCGCACGAAGGGCTTCGCCGCCGAAGTTGGGTCTTCCCGGAGGCCGGCCTCTCACCCTGGCAGAGGCCTGTGAGGCCAGGACGGCCGGGGTCAGATGGGTCGCACATCAGCGAAGGCTCCTCCGTTTGCAAGGCCGCCGGCCGTGGAGTGACGACCGGCAAGACGGCACAGGATGACGAAGTGCAAGTTCTGGATCCAGACGAGGCACAGCACCATGGCAGGCCTAGCCGCTGACAGAGTCCCATCCTTGCACAGGCACCCGTCAGAGCCGAGAAGCCACTGGCTAAGTTTCGCTGCCATGCACACGGTACACGGCAGTCCACCCTCTGAATGTCATGCTCACGGCAAGTTGAGGGTGCGGCGATGCGGCTCGCTAGGATCGCTACAGAATTCACAAAACTGAACCAGCGGGGAAGCTGTCGTTGCTCGCAACAGTTAAGCAGCAAGCCTAGTTGCTGCATGTATCTGCATGTGTAAAGGGCAAACTAACCACTCCGAACGTTTGGGCAGGACGGCGCATGTGCAACGAATTTTTACTTGAGGTTCACATCCTTCGACGATGCAGACGAGTTCCCACGGGAAATCCGAGAAGAACTCAAGCATCGTTGGCATGTTTCATCCTGAAAGGACCTGAGAGTGAGTAGGGCTTCCGAAGCTTCCCGGTGCTACGGCAGGAGTGCTGGCTTTCCGGCACCATCTCAGATCCAGGCAAGGTTGATTGTTTGCTAAGCTTACTGTAGAGATCCGTCGAGAAACAGCTGAACAGACCTCAGCACGCAAGGTTCTTTAAACTGGCCGATAATGATAGAAGACTACATCTCAGAGTTTCCTTTCTTGTTTATGGGGCTTGCTGTGAGGCTTACACCTGGCCGCTGGGTTTGCGAGGCAAGGACATCATCGGCCAGTGGCCCAGAAGTTCGTGACATGCCTGTTGGCTGCAGAATAGCTCTTCGCGTCCCGAGGCATCGCAGCGACCGGCAGTGGAAAAACGTTGGCCGTGCGCTCGGCATGGGCAATTGCCACTTGCTTTCAGGATTAGCGAGCGCATCCCCAGGCAGTGGAGCCTCAGAGAGCAAACCGCGCCCAGGCATTTCTCCTCCCAGCTTTCGCCCAGATGGTTGAGGAGGCTGTTTCGCAGACGTGGACCACATAAAAATGCGTTCTTTCTGCACACGTCGTGAACCGGCAAAACACGCAAAACTTGTGCATCCTCGGTCACTTCTTCGAGTGCTGAGCTGACGTACTGCTGCATGGACTTCGCTGCCAGAATCACCGTCCCGAGCGAGACGGTGCCGGAGCGCTAGTGATGTCTCCCACGTCCGGTCCTAGAAATTTTCGTGGTGACACGGAGACCGAGCCTCCAAAGCCTGGCACAATGCCTTGCAGCCAAGGCGGGAGCTCGCGCAGCAGACCGAAGCTGAGGCCCAGGGCCGAGCCTCTCTGATTATCTGAGCTCTTCCCTCAAAAGGATTGGGTCGGGAGGGGGCCTGCTGGCAATGGGTACGGCGGGGATTGAAATCGCGCTTGAACAGCAACGGAGTTGCTTTCATCCACCCAGAGTGAAAAATGAGTCACGCCCGAGGCTTCCATAAGGGCTGAGAGTTCGATAAGATGAGAAACCAGCCCGTTGGAGCGGAGCATAAGCCGCACACTGTTGCATCCGTTTGCCTTATTTTGCCTTGCAGGATTCAGGAAATTCATTATTCGTGCTCCAACTTATTAGTTATCACCTGGGACCCGCTCTTGAATGTCGCTCCGGGACCGATACGTGTAACCATGTAACCTACCCGGAGTTGTCACAATGAGTCACAATGTGCAGCCTTGGCATGACAGGCTCAGCGCTTTGGGAAATGCCTTGGCTTCCGATGCGTCGCTATGCCACCCACCTGCCTCAGTCTACTGTAGGAGAAATACGTGCAAAGATGCGCAAAGTAGGAGAAGGTTCAAAGCATGGTTAAAGCGACTTAGCAGGACATGTGCAACGAGCTGTGCCTTGACTCTGTACGCTTGCATGAAGATCTCCACCTGCAGACATCCATCTGCATATCGATGCATGCCATGGCTGCCATAGGTACGGCGGTGCTCCAAAGGGCGACCAGATGGCCAGGTACCGCCAGGGGTGTCAGCCCGCGCCTTAGCACAGCAAGCCGCTGAATGCAGTATTGCACCACACGTCGGCCCGTTTTTGCATGCGTCTCAGAAGAAGACCACGTGTCCATCCATAACTCCATAACACAGAAGTGACACAGAGCAGTCGTCGAAGCTCCAGTGGGTGTGGAAACTTAAATGAGAGGGTTGCCCACCAATACTGACAGAAAGATGCAGCTCGTCGAGCAACAGAATCGAATGGATGAAATGGGCTGCATATGGCGTTATCATTATCCGAACGACCATCCCTGTCCTGCTTGCCGCCATCCACTCCGTATTCCGTCCCATGAATCTGCAAGGCTGGAATTCAGCGATTTCTGAAAAGGACACAAAACCAAGCGCTCCATTCTGACTCTGACGACATTTGACAGGGCTTATGCTCTCACACTCTCACAGTCACATCGAAGCACAACCGTTGTCCTGCATTCCTTGCAGTACCATCGTCGCCTGCCCGGGACGTCTCAATGATTTCTTGGAGGGCGGGCAGGTGTGGGCCTCAGAGCGGAGGTGGCTTCCCTGTTCGGGGTCAGATCTGGCCTGGCACAGGTTCGCCTGGACGGAGTGTTGAAGCTCGTTCTGGACGAGGCCCTGCAGAAGGGCTGAAGCTTGCAGCAGAGTGCTCCCCTGCTCACATTGGTGATTCAGACGGGAAGAGGAACCGAACTGCAACAGACACGAGCCTGAAGTACTGCGTGCTTTGCCACTCCAGCGTCGCCTTAACTCTTACGAAGTGGCTTCGCCATTCAGTGGATTAGGGCGCCGGGCAACAAGTGCCTGGAGCCCGACCAGGGCTTGCAGGAAGCGCGGTCCGCATTGACTTCGGTCAGCGTGACGGGATGGCTAATGCAAGAGAGCGAGGTGTGTAAGTTGGCTTGTGCCGAAGGTCTTCCCGGGTTGCTCGTTCGGCATGTCAAATGCGGCATACAGTATCCTCAGTTCCTGGTGAGTGCGCAGCTGCAGGCCGATCGAATGCTGGATATGGGCTTCGAACCACAGATTCGCAAGATCCTGGCCAAAGTGCGACGCTCATGCAGTGCAGCACGTGGCCTTGATGAGACTACAGAGTAACTCTGGTCAAAGAGGAAGCCCGGAGTCACGACAACACTGCACATGTCCCTGGCAGCTGCCGCGGAAGCGGCACACTCTCTTCTTTACGGCAACCTGGCCGAAGGAAGCACGGGTCTCAGGGAGTCCAACTCGAGAGGGACGGGAGAGCTGGTGGCTGCGCTGCAGGTGAGGAAGTTGGCAAGCGAGATCCTAAACAGGCATCCAGAATCCAATTGGGCATTAAAGAATTATTATTGGTTGACTTGCATCGGTCGACGTCAGGCCCTACAAGGTCATGATAGGCAACCGGGAAGTGCTGAAGGGCAACCAGGCAGGGGCCAAGTTCGACAAAGGCATCGGCAGCGTGTTTGAAAGGTTGCTTGATGCAGGACATCACGCAGATTGTGAAGTGCATGGATGCCTTCAACAAAAACCGGGAGATTGTCAACACACTCAGGGAGGTAGCACATGTTAGATGCTTTGCTGGCTGCTGGCACCTGAAGAGAAGTGTCAGAGTTGTCTCCGGCACGGGCAACGTTTTCCTTCGGTTGTCAAAATGACTAGAGAAGCTCCAGCTGGACAGGCAGGCTTGACGAACGCCAGCGCTAGCGGGAAGGCCAACAGCGGATCCTGAATGCCTGCATGAATAACTTGTGTTAAGCTGGGATTCTGGAACGTCGGCAGGCACTGGTTTTCTGCAACACCAAGCGGATGTGCGAAAATCTCAGCAATGACCTTCATCGCCAAGGCAGCGGATTGAGCCCTGTCGGACAGCCTTTCACGCACATGTCCGCCCTGAAGTATGATAAGCATCGAAGTATTGCATTCGGTCAGCATTTACAGTCTGGTGCTGCTGACGGCTAAATTTTAGCTCTGCATGACCTTGGAGAGGCCTGCCTTGCACTTCCATTCATGGAGACAAGGCCGAGAAATGAGCTCGCACGGCGACACGCACATGCGAGGGCAGCAGACCTTCTGAGTGTTTTCCAAGGCTTGTCATGTGGGCTCGAGCACAGGATCAGCGCCAGCGAGAAGATGCTTTGCACGGCTTGAAGTCGGGCCGTTACAAGGCTCCCAGCACATTCCATGCGTGGAGAGTAGGGGTTTCGGATAGGACCTTGATGGTGCAGTCTATGGGCGAGGTCTTGGTGGCAACAGATGTTGCTGCTCGAGGGCTGGACATCAAGGGTGTTGCCTGGCGCTCGAGTTTGAGTCAGGTGGCTTGTGTTGAACAAGCTTTGTCGCAACATTGTCCCAGGGGCTCGTCATCAACTTTGACCCAGCGAACAACACCGAGGAGCCTCTATTCACAGTGCTGCAACTGGATTGCAGTGTTCATGTCTGCTCCTAACGTCTTGTGTGAACGATCGGAAAGTGCAGTGGTTCAATCTCTGTTTGCAATCTGGCCAGGATTATGTTCACCGCATCGGACGAACTGGTCGTGCTGGAGCGCGGAAAGCCTAGTGGCCTAGGTGGCCTCGTGCAGAATCAAGGGGCTGTTGCCGGCAATTCTGCGCATTCTTAGGAAAGGCTATGCCATCACCTTCATGACCGGCCAGTGCCTTACAATCCCAACGCCACACCTGCAGAAGCTGGGTGGATGACAGTAGCTGTCAAGTCGTCAGCAAGAAGCCCCTGCCATGATCGCTGCAAAGTGGCGCTGTGCCTCAGAGACACGAGGTCAGGATGCCTCGAAAGCCCGTGGAATCATGGAAGTCATGGAGCGAACCAATCAGGAGGGGCGGCACGAAGCGTCTGCGAGCTTGGGATAAGTTGGGCAGAGCTCAGGGGCCCACCGGCTAAAACGTGTAGCAGTAGCCAAAGTTTTGCACCCAAAAGAAGACTGCGATAGAAGCGAGAGAGAGAGAGAGAGAGGTTAGTGAACACTGTGTGGCTGTCGCACAGCGGCCCCTAAGCCCAGCAGAAAGAAAGACAGGATAGTTTCAGATGTGTGGTGTCTACACCCTTTACTCACTGGCTATGTGAGAACATGCAAAAGCCTTACACACCTTCACGCAACATCCGCCAGACACACGGACAAAGTGGCGTGTCGGAGCATCCCCCTCAGCTGAGACAAATAAGAAAGACATCAAGGAAGAGAAAGAGACCTGCCCCTGTGGTCTTAAAGAGGCCTCGAAACAATTCGTCAGTGACCTCAAAAGTTTATGATAGAAAGAAGGTGCCGTGCTCGTTTTGGAGATTTGCATTTGCTTCCATGCTTCAACCACGGATCAATGACAGCCACTCGCCCCTAAAAAGCGCGGACTTGCAACTCACGAAAATGAGCTTTTGCAAGCTGCTTCGCCAGGAGATTACCCAAGACTTGCTGAAGATGGCAGGCAGCGTACTACCGGGCAGTACAAACAAAGGTTGGACTTTCGGAGGATGTTGTGAGGTTCTGGTGCATCTTTCTGGTTGGAGGACCACAAGTTTGTTCATCCCAAGCATGCAGATGCTGTGAACCAGGGACCACAGCTTGGGGCGATATGCTCTCATGCCAACACCGGCCTTCACAGTTTGGGCCCTTGGCCACAAAGGCATTTAACGGCCAGGAGTCTCTGAAATCTCTCTGAGAGTCTGTTTTTCAAAGAGCCTCTTTCGGTTTAGAAGGGAGAGGAGTTCGTTGAGCTGACGACACTCCAAGAAACAGAGCGGGTTGCTTAACCACTCCACGTATGTCTTCACTGCAGGATCGGCCCCGCCGCCAGGAGGCCAGAAAGTTCTTGTTACTGGGGCCCAGACCCTGCGGCTGTCCTCGCCTGAAGGACATCGCATGCGTGGCAACCGAGGAGTTGCATCCTTATGTGGACTTCAGGGCTGAGTCACTGAATCAAAGGGTTCTGGAAAGAGGTGGGTTTTGGAGATGCAAGAAAAGAGATCGATCTATCGAAGCTCGTTTTCGCAGATTGCAGGAGGTGGCGGTCGAGGAGGAAGGCGAAGCCCAAGCTTCTGAGTGGTCGCGGCTGATCGCTGGAATCCACACAAAAAGTCATGCTGCTGAGGGTGCCTTGCAGCATTCGTTTCACTTTGGCTTGCCACCCTGGGAGCCACCGCCCTTGATAGCTTACCCATTGTCGGCCGAAAGCAGGACTTGATTGTTGTGGCTCCTTCTTCTGCCAGTATCTGTATCTGCAGCAACAGCAGAGCAGTCGCCAGTTCCCTCATGCACAGAGCCTGCGGATCGTATTGTCGCAATGGCCGCCTCGACGTCTCAACCCGATTTCGTATTGCTGGGGGCAACTGGGTTTCTGGGCGCCAGCATCCTGCGAAAGCTTGAAAGTAAACATGTCGTCTGCACAAGCCGATTGAGGCTAAAGGACCGGCTGGGACTCGAGGCCCTCCTGGATGAGCAGAAGCCCAAGCTCGGCGTCATTTGTGCCGCAGGGGAGCGGGGGCGCCCCAACATTGCTTGGTGCGATGCCCATCCTGTCGAGACTTTGGATGCAAACATCACTGGGCAATTATCCGTGGCAGCTGCATGTCACGAGCGCGGTTTGCACCTTATTCTTTTGGGAACGGGAGCCCTCTACCTGGCCAGCGAAAAGAAGCGGAAGTTCTCGGAGGTAGATCCTCCCAATGGTGGCTCACCGGGGGTGTACACAGCACTCAGGCAGAAGATGGAGGAGCTGACAGCCTACTTCAACAACGTCTTGGTGCTGAGGGTGCTCTATCCCCTGAGTTCAGACTTGGATCCACGTGGCCTGCTTGGCAAGCTGGCACTTCAGATGCATTGTCCATCCTATTTGGCTGTGAGTCACACTGTCGAGCGCTGTGCTGACACATGAACATAGACAAAAGCAAGCAAGCAAAAACATACGCGCACATACACGCGTGTATGCAATTGTACATATGGAAGGTTGCCTAAAAGAGCGGTTAAGAAATTTATATAAGGTGGCCATAATCATCTTTGGAGCATGTTTTGTACTCTTTGGTATGAGGCGGG
>CAJNJA010014142.1:2911-13887 GCA_905231915.1 Symbiodinium necroappetens | reverse complement strand
CCGCGCTAGTGAATTAGCGACAACTTCGTCGCTTGGCACTACTGGCCCAGTCCTGTGTCATGTAAGACTACCAACTATCCTAATATGTTCCTGTCTAGACCCTTCTTAAACTCTGTGCAGAAGACTACCATATTAGTCCGCGCTAGTGCACTTTTCCCACGCTTTATCATATTTCATATGTTGATGGTACGGTTGAGCCAATACTTTTCTCTTAGAGATGAGGCGGGGCCCGAAGGAACACACCATTTCGACCACCTTCAGGCAAAGACATTTAGGCAACCCCCCATATGTACATGCACGTATGTGTGTGTGTATATTATATATATATACATCCTTGTGGCATAATTTGTATGAAACGACAACTGCATAGCTAAATATGTCTTCGCGAAAGTTTTGCGATGATTTTGTTAAAAGTTCATTTTTCTGCGAAAGTTATGTAAATATGCCTTCGCGAAAGTTCCGCGTTGGTTTTGTTAAAGGTAAGTTTTTATTCGTGAAGAAGGACATTCCGGGATGAAGCAATTTAATTTAGATCAACAAACAATCACACATACATATATATATATACAGATTTAGTGTGTGCCTTAATGCATTCCCCAGGCGCGCTTCAAGCAAGTCGATAGCGTGCAGACATCGGTCACGATACTGGATGACCTCATGCCGCTGCTTCCGATACTCGCAGAACGGCGAACAGTTGGAGTCTTGAACTTTACGAATCCTGGCACAATTTCCTACCCAGACATTGTCAGAGCCTGAGCAGCTCCAGTTGGCCGCATAGTGCAGCATTTGCGTGCTTCACGCCATTTAAAGCAGCATCCGGGATCCTGAAGTTGACGACGAGTGCTGAAAGCCGGATCAAACCCTCGCTGTCGTTCGCATAGGCGAGCAAGAAGGTCCATGTCCGTGTAAGTACCCGACACAGTGACCAAAGTTTCAGCTGGATCCAGTTGGGTGGAGATAGATTGTAGTAAAGATGCAAGGCAGTCTCTGCAAGGCGTCCATGGCGGCACAGTCCTTAGCAGTTTGTACTGGTACTTTGCATGAATCGGGGGGTCGGGCGCTCGGTTGATGTGTTGGGGAGCATGGATCTTCGTCTTTTGGTCTTCATGGTTCATGAATTCATGATCATTACCATCATATGAAGTAATTTCGCCGACATGGATACACGCTGCATGGAAGAAAGTTTGCTCAGATGCAGCTTGCGGGATGCCAGTGGAATCATCGCTTTCAGTCAACTGTTTCCTTCAGTCGATAGATTCATGCCTGAAACGGAAAGCACGGGTTTTGGCAGGCATCGTCCTTCACTCGCAACATCCAAAAGCATAGCATCGACCATGTCTCTGAAACATCGAGAATAGGACTGCGATGAATCATCCTCTGCGAAGGTATTGGGGCTGCAAGATCGAGCAACGAAGTGCGGAGTGCAATGGAAAGCTCCGGAGATCCGAGGATCTGTTTGGAGCAGTTTTCGCAGAGCCGTGGTAATTTCCAGCTGCCCTCTGCACTTCTGGTCTAGTGGCTTTGCGTGGATGGATCTGTGCATTCTTGAACAATTCTTGAGGTAACAGGATCATTCCCTGAATCCTGAAGGAGCTGGAGCAAAGGCAGCTGCAGAGCTCGACACCACGCGGCTGCAGGACGTGTGGCACACTGAAGACAGTTCTGCAAAAGTTCATTTTGACCTGAAAGTAAGTTCAAGCGACGGCCTGGGTGCCAAGAGAATCAGGAGGCCGTGGGCATGCCCCTCGCAACAGTGCGGACCTTTTCCCTGAGCTGCAACAGCCGAGTAAAAAATGTTGTCGAAACAGTGTTACGAGCATATAATCGTCAGTTGCAGGTTTGTTCAGAGAGTCGCTGAGGCTGCTGATTCTTCGCAGCGCATCATCTCCTCGCTTAGTGACGAGGAGGTGGTTTCGTTCGTGCATAGCCTCAGGTGAAATCACAATGCAAAGCTTGTACTGCCTAGTTAGTGCAGAAGCACGATTGAAACAGCCGGTTTGTGCTTGAAAGGTCCAGCTTCTTGCTGCGACCACAAGAACTGCCTGACTTCAGCTGTGGGTTCAAGCCGAAGAAGCCATGGCAAAGGTGGCACACGAACCGCCAGCACGTGGCCCGACCAACGGGACCGAGGATTGTGTCGATGTGGAGTCTGTGGTAGAACCGACTCGGCCGAGTGAGGTTCACCCAAACCATGAACCTCCCAGCATGGCATCCCCAGTCGGCCTGTTTGGCAAATTTGGCGTGGGCACGAAAGGCCACGGCCAGGGTCAAATTAATTCAAATTAACTTGAGTTGCTGATGCACATCTAGGTGAGGTTCTGCTTCAGGAAGACACACGACGCATGCAGCGGTTTGTAAGCTTTGGATTTGTGCAGGCAAGACAAAGTCAAAAAGTCGACTGCTTCTACGAACCTCGACGCGGGAAGTCCTCAGCTACAGGACTCTGACGCTTGCTGAATCTGCGTACGAGAACGCATTTCTAATGCGTTTGATTACAAAGACCACACTGGGCAAGGCGCACCTTCTGCTACTAGTGAATTTTTTCTTGCAATATTCAGTTGTGTATTTGCTGTCTGAAAGAACCACAGGGAATCAAAGCCTGATCAAGACCAAGTTGTTCGGGCAATCTAATGCGATAGATGCAACGGGTATATGCTGGCAGCGTGATGGCGACACTCGAATATCCTGCACACCGGATGAGGTGGCTCTAAGCGTAGACTTCGCTGTCCTGGACCGTGATGGGGATGGCAGGTGGACGTTTGCGGAGGCAGAGGCCCTCAGCAGCACTCATCATGCGACAACTGGACGCTATGTGAACATGACAGAGTTCTACAAGAACATTTTCCGTACGATGCAGCAATACGCTGGACCTAGGCATACAGAATGCAGTCTGAATGACAACATACAGGCCTTCGACAGGGATCGTGGATTCTGGTCTGATGCCTCCATCGGAAATATTACGAGCGATGGACATGTGGTTGTGAACTACGTGGATGCAGCGAAGCAGGCATCGTGGGCAAGATACATTCCGAACAGCCGTCTGCGGAAGCAGCTGAACGGATCAATCTACAGCTGCAATGTGCCGAAGTGCGTAGACATGGATAATGGTGCCACTGACTCGAGTGAGCTGGCATGCGCAGGCTACAATGGCTTCGATGCATGTGCAGGCCAGTGGGACGACGACGACTTTCATGTCAAGCAGCTGTGCTGCACATGCGGCGGGGGCTCTTACAGCCTAACGCTCACTGGTTTGGGTCACCTTCCTGTGAACCTCCCACTAGACGACTTCACGAACGTCCGGGACTTCAGGATTTGCATGCAGAGTGCTGTGCAAGAAGTGCAACAGGAAGACTGCATCATCAAGTACACTTCCATACCTCGCCACGTTTATGATGCAGAAATTACCACGTTTGCCCATTTCTGTTTAATTCCTGAGAGTGACCTTTGTGGCAATCTGCATGACCAGCAGCTACTCCCTCCTTGGACTGTTGAGATCTCGTCGTCCGTGCCCATGTTCATGAAGATTGCAGGTCTAAGCAGCACAGCTTCTCTCGGCCAGCTGGATGTTTGCGAGAAAGCAATTCAGACGTTCTGTCGGCGAATCTATACTGTGCAGGCGACCCTTTTTCTGGAGCAGCGGCTGGACGTTTGTGGCAAGAAGTCGAGCCAAATCACCCGCAATAAGAAGGTTGTCCGCTATGCAGCAAGCGAAACATATTCAGACCCAACCTTTGGGCTCACTTCGCTTCTTTTTCAGGGATTCCTTTTTTTGATAGTATTTCTTTGGGGCTTGGCATCCGTCACGGAGTTTCGAAACATTCTAGCAGCACGGCCATCTTAGCAAGTTTTTGCAGAAGTGCCTGCACCCGTAATTGCAGTCGGACAGCCTTTGTCGTGCAGTGGAGCAGTCAAGGTATGGTGGAATATCGTAAGCTCATTGCCCAAGGAAGATGCTGAAGACTGCTTGTTGTACCAGCTACCAGAGGATGCTGAGGACGAAGCGGAAGCGACGCTGGAGGTCGTCGGCCTGACGACGCAACATCGAGTGTCTACGGTCCTGCTCAACCTCCTGCCTCGCAGCGCTCTGCAAGGATGCATTTTTATCGTCGGTATTAGGTACCTGCTATCCGTCAGGAATGTCTCCGACCTTATTCTGAACAGCCTGGCCTTGACCTTTCTGGTTACAGTGGATGAGATGCTTTTTGCCGCTTTCGCTGGGGAGCAGAATGCTGCATGGATCCAGAACTGTAAGCCACTTCGTGGACGGTCGTTCTGGTGGCTCGATTGGATTCTACGAAAGACAGCGATCCCTGTTGGATTATTGATATTCATACCAATTCTTGCCACGCTCGGCTACTTTGTTATTGCAAACAAACTCTTGACAGACCAGCTTGCACACGCAACGTACTGCTTGTGCGACATGAGTGGTGATGTCTGTCATGCTCGGCAGATCTTGGCCGCATTGGCAACATCGTGAGAACACGATACGATTCGTTTACAGCGGCTGAAGCCTTGCTTGCTAGTCAATCAGAGGTGTGAGAGCGTGAGATAACTATCGTGAGACTGTACACGCCCAAGGCGATCAATCAGCTTCGCGAGAAAAGCTTGGCGGTCAGCGGTCCGAGGTAGGTCTGTCCACCATGTCTTCAACCAAGATCATAATTTCTGGAACGACTATGAGGTAGGCATCAAGAATGCCAAATCAACTCCGAAGCCAAAGCTCTCTACACATGGCAGTAATTTTTGAGTCGAAGCTATATACTCGTGTTTTACGAGCCGATGTGGTTTTTTGTTTGAAATCAAAGGTCGAAACCTATTCTTGAAAGCGAAATCTGATGATTCAGCCTAGCGGCAAATCAACTGATATATGAAGTAGAATCCAAAATCACTGTGAAATATTTATGCATTTTTATATTTACATATATATTTATACTGAAATATAAAAAATAAATATATATAAATAATAAGATTTGATAAAGTGGTGTCGTATTATTTGTGTCCGTGATTCTGAACGTGTCGTTAGTCTCTCGCTCGTAACTTGATCTTTTGATATATTTCCTGTTGAAAACCTTATATATTTGTCTGGTTTGTTTCGCGGCTTTACATTTCTAGAAATTTAGTTTGGCGAACTTTTAGTTCTCGGTCATAGAATTTTAGAGAATTTTGGTCGTTTTGGGATATCTTATCGGATTAAGTGTATGTTCGTGGTCATACGATTTGTAAGATTTTCACGAGTATAATTTCTTTATATAGACAAGGAGATATTTTAGCTTAAGAATTTGTATTGGTTAGTTTTAGGAAATATTCTCGTGTTAAAAAGAAATTCGTTCGGAGATTTCTGATGTCTATTTGTTTTTATATTTCTTCTCTTATTGTTTGTCTTTTTCTATTTATTTATTTGCTTTTGTTTACTATGAATGAGTCGATTTAATGCAGCCGTTTCTATGCTTAATTGTATTTTCTTATTATTTCTTTTTCTTCTCTCTGGGTATCTCTCGAATTGTTTTCTAATTAATAATATTTTTTGTTTATTTATTTGTCTAATATTCTCTTAATCGAGGTGGCTGTTCTTCTATTTATATTCTATATATTGGTTTATTATATTTTTTAATTTTCTCTATTATTTATACTATTTAATTACTCATCGAAATATTTAGAAATTAATTTCTATAATATATTTTATATTACTCTATATTCTTAAATAGGTTAAATTAAAGTTTTAAGACAATATTGCTATTTTTTATTCAGAAATCCCTTTCCAAATTTTCTTAAAATTTGTTTCGTCAAATTTTTTGAAAAAAACAAATACGACCTCAAAATCATATCTAATATTTTTCACATTATTAATAATAAAAAATAAATCAAACCTTAAAAATATTAGATAAAAATTATTTTTCTACTTAACGAAAAAAACAAATCTGTTTCATATAAAATCGAAATAAGAATTAATATAAATATATTTCGTATTAATAGTAGATAAATAACTCAGAAAATAAAGATTTCATTAATAAGACAAAATCCTATCATTCCTAATAATAATACTAATATTCATAACAATAATAATAGTAATAAAATAATAAATAATTAATTTTCGTCGAAAAAATAATTTAATCATACAATCAACACAAAAAATTCGCGAAAGGCACATTTTATATGTAATTATTTTTAAAATAAATTATGCCACAAAGGGCGTCAAATCAACTACCACTTAAATATTCATAAGATTCTATGAATTATCGTCTCCAAGTCGGTAATCACAATCATGTTGTCAGTCATTATACGGATTGCCCCGCCGGTCCGACTATGTTCTAGATCAATTTATTGTATCAAATTCATTAACTTTCATACCCGATACATCCCGATGCCGATACCCCGCCATTTCGTATGTACGCACATGGATCATCATGAACTGCATGTTTATCTTGATTGTATCGCTGTCTTCTGTACCATGCCATGATGCCATGCCATGCATAAAGTCCGTTTGGACAGAAGCACGATGAGAACTACATCAGAACCAAATTCTCCAGGACCTTTTCCAAACATTTCTCCGAGGCTGCAGATCAACAATGCTGTAATTTATTAAACGATCTTCAACCAGGCGGTCATCGCATCCTGTACACGCGGCTCCTGGCTGTCTCACTCCGCTGCCTGCCAGGACCCCGCACACCCGATCACCGTGTGACCTGTTTGTCGACTTCCTTTTGTGGTCCTCCCAGACTCTGACCATCACAAACCAATAAGAACCTGGTACATCCTGGTATCTCCAACAGGACGTCTACGCGAAATTTCGACCTCGGTTGCTGCGAGGGCGCCAGCTCCACCGAGATGTTGCCGGGGACCCCTGCTACTGGGAGCAGATGGCAAGCGACCAAGGAATCAATCAAACTTTTCTGGATGTGGAGTCTGAGAGCCACACTCTTCCACGGTTAAAGGTGATCGAGCGTGTGCCGTCATCTCCTCCGATTCATTGGCTTGCTTAGTGCTCTCCTGAGCTCTGAATCCCTGCTATCAGAATAGCAGCATTTGTTCTGGACTGCACCGGCTGCTTCTAGTATGGTTCACACTTGGCAAAGGTGGGATGCCAAGACAGGAGCCTCATCCAAGACTGCGAACGGCTCTGAACCTGACAAGGTTAAATGGACATGCGGCGGCACCGTGGCCTTCCTGCATTCGGAGCCACTACTCCAAAAATGGCGTAAGCGAACAGGGCATGCAAAGACAACTTTAAGGTCGGAGCTCAACTCCATGTCTGGAGGTGCAAAGTTCCTGGCATTGGGCCGGAACGCCACTCCCAAGCGTCATCGAAACATCACGCAGGGCAAAACCAAGACCATGGGAACTTGCTTGCGAGCTTGTCGTTCTTGTCAGGGGAAAGCCACCCTCAAACCCGGACCCTGAGCACCTAAAAGCCCAAAACTCCATCAGTAGGCCTGGGAGTCTTCATTCTCGCCATGTAGGAATAGATGCCAGCCGCCACAACGGCCTCAAAGGCGCCTACTTGCAAGTGTAGGATCTGCTGTCGCCTGTCAGACTTGGCAAGCAGAAGAAAGCTTGAGGGGTTTCCGAACAATGGAAGTCAAACAGCAAGGGCACAAAGGCCGCACAGAGACAAACAAAGCTACAGGAACTCACCGTCCCCCAATATTCCAAGGTGGCATCCGTCTGAAGCCACAGCTGCGACCAGTCCAACTAAGAGCGCTGCGAGGAGCAGCACAAAGACCACTGTTTGGGAGTGGGAAGCATCCAAGGCTTCCGGGTCCTCGCACGTCGGCGGGTCCGCACTGACTTGCTCGACTCTGCTTGGCTCGGCAAAGTCCTCTATGTGGCCTTCGGGTGGATGTGGCACACGTGGCTCCTTTGTCGGGGCTGGAGGGTTCGAGGGAAAAACGAGCGCAGAATGTCTGCTCAAGGGTCCTGGTGTCTCCAAGGCTTCTGAGTGGGGGCAGGCCCTGGCCCAGGCTCCTTCCAAACAGACGACGCAAGGCGCTCTGCGAGGCTCTGGGCTGCAAGCGCCTGCGTGGAATCCTCACATGGGAGGAGATCCCCAGAGGAGGAAACCTCAGAAAAGCGGTCCGGTGCTTCCGTTGCGTCTTCTGCATGTCTCTGTCCGCAAGGCTCTGGGTGACCCGGGCGCATTCGCAGATGCCTTTTGCCAAGTTGCAGCTGCCAGCTGCAGGGCAGGCCTTTATCACGAGACAACTCACAAGAATCATTGTAGAAACTTCGCACCGCTATTCTACTACCGTCTGCAGGACCGCTTTGCCGGCCTGGGGACATGCCACCGGCAACATAGATGCGACTCCTTCAGTAGCGCCAAGCAATCCCAGATCCACCTGCGCAGCACAGAATACCGCAAGCAAGACCGGGTTTGATGAATTAGCTGGTGTGTTCACCGCTGGAGCCGGCCGAAACTCATCGATTCACTACATCCACGCTGCCTGAAATGCGGCACCTACATTTCGCCGAAATTGCTGCAGCATCGGGGCAGACCTGGCAGGATCTCTTCCTGGAAGTCTCCGGCCAAAGACTCAGCCGAGGCCCAAGCACTGCGTTTGGACTCTCTGCTGTGTCCTCCAGAGCCGGACTCACTGACTCCCGCCAACCATCTAGGTCTAGGTGTATGAGTACGAATCACAGTTTGGCGGCACCATGGACGGATTGCTGCAGGTCTAAAGCTCTAGGCCTCGCGAGTAGGAAACCAGAGACTAGCAGGAAACAACAGAGTGTGCACACAGAATCCTCGACCAGGAATGAGGCAGCACCACTGAAGCCCATAACCTCGCGGTGTGCCCATTCAGATAATTACAGCTGGAAATCACTGTGGGATAACAGCGTGGCATGTCTTCAGAAAGTCGCTGACAGGCTGAACGGTGATCAACTTAAGAAACAACCCCTGCACAAGTCGAGCTACTTCCGGAAACTTCACCGAATGCGCTTTGGCCGAAGGAAGCGAGTAGACACCTGGCGCCTTGGCTGTGCCGGAGCTGCATTGAACTGCAAATGGTGACACAGTCTTGACATGCAACAACGAACTTGAGAAGCCAACATTTGCGATGCAGTTGAAGGATAGGGTATGCGTGCCGCCCTTGGCGAATCAGCAAGTTTGAATTAGCATCGACCACATTGCGCAGTCTGCCTAAGAATAAGCTTATGACCGAGCTTACACATGCCCCGCTCAACATGCTCAACTGCAAGCACAACCTGCTCAAGTCAAGCACTGTGCGGGCACATGGCCTGCACAGAGTTCAAGCACAACACAGGTCTCAGCCTCCGGCCCACATGTATGCACTGCGCCTCTGATTACAGCCAACTTCGGTCCAAAGAGCGCTCTATGCCATCTCTATGCCCTCAGCTTTCACTCAGGTCGACACCAGCGCACAAAGTCTCTCCGCACCGTCCGCTTCCAGGATCTGGCGCATAAAGACGGAGTGCCGAAGCTACAGCTAGAGGGGATTTCTCTGAGGCTCCTGCCGGCCTAGGAGCAAGCCCCAAATGAATGCATTGTTACCTCCTCGCGTCCGAGCTACTGGTGTCACTAGGAGGAAACATGCCGTGTGCTGTCTCTGCAGACACAGGGAGTGATGTGGATGTGGTCACAGACATAGAGCTTCATGCAGCGTGCCTGCGTCCTCGCCTGCCACGGCGGCCGCAGCCGCCAAGGCTTCGTCCAAGGGTTCCAGGCCGGCCGGGACGAGGTCCACAACCTCGCAAGCACTGCAACACTTCAAGCTGCATGTCGCTCCTTCTGCCCCTCAACGCCAAGGGTACTTCTGGCGGCATTTATTACTCATCCTGGCCATCCATATCCGTACACACAAGAGCTTGCACATGGCCTGGCCTCAACCTCATCCAGATCATCCGGGGAGGTTATCTGGATGGTGACCTCAAAACACGTCTTTTCTGGAAACATTACATATATTCAATCACTATTCAATCATTGCTCTGTGTTGTGGCATGTCTCGGACACGCACGACATGATGCTTCCCGACACCGAGGGCACGACGCACAGCAACTGCCCGGGCTCGGCAATGTGAACTGCTGGTCCATGGCAGTGGCCACGACTTGGTCAACACTCGGCCATGCTAATCATCACGGCTCTACATCATAGAACCGTGAACTTCAGATCCAACTACGCCAAGTAGCGTGTCCAACTTCTGGACAATCTTCTGCACCATGATGCCTGTACATCATAATACTTGAAGGAAATTTCATCTGTCAGAAATGTAAGCGGCACAAGCAGGCTCACTGTGCTGTAGCATGCCAGAAGAGGTTCAATCTGAAGATAACTCAAGAGAGTCTCCAATGCTCGCATCTATTTCGGAGACTTGAACATCGGACATATTCGTCGTTTGCATCTTGTAGGACTTATGAAAGGTGTCTGCACATATGTCCCACCTCACTATCAAGCCACCTATGTGACACATGCAGCCTCACACACAACTTGAGTCGACCCCTTGCATCCTGCTCACATGTGTGATGGGTGGTGCCACGTGAGCTGCTGGCATGTCGTTGCAGTCCTGTCATTGGTCACTTACACTTGCATGTTATGACATATTCGCCCGCAAGTCCCATCTCAAGGATTTCCCTCGCGATGGCCTTTGAACTGGGGCTCCAGAAATGGCTTCACCGGTATGAGGTCCATTGCATAGCCTGGCCAGCCCATTGCGGAAAACAAAGCCCGTTTTGGGGGATCGAATTCATTTCGCCACAGCTGCTGCTTCACTTGCACGTGCCGAGTTTAGGAAAAAAATGTCGGCGCGGCTCACAATTGCCAGGCCGCTTCCTGTACCGACCTGGATCTCCAGGTCCATGCCACTCCTCAGTTCTGACAGGTCTCTTGGCAAATATCACAGGCCCTGCCGGCAGGGTCTACGGCAGGGGCGGACAGGGCTACTATGAACAGGCCCCACGACAGGGCGGGGAGTGACAGGGTCAAAGGTAGAGCCACGGACAGGTGAAGGGTAGGCTGTCGGGGG
>CAJNJA010014141.1:50006-71505 GCA_905231915.1 Symbiodinium necroappetens | reverse complement strand
GCCCTCCGCGCGCCGCCAGCAGTGCGCGCCGGGGCGTCTTTTCTCCTTGGGCCAGGCGTATGGTGGGGAGGCCTTTCTGTCGCGGTCCAGCTCGCCGTTGCGAGCACGGCCTGGGCCTTGCGCGACCTGGGCCACGACGATTCTGCACTGGACCCGGTGGTCCACCTCGCCGCCGACGAAGGGCCCAGCCGCTTGCCTCTGCGGCCTTAACTCGGGACCGCGAGCCGTCTTAGGGGTAGTCGTAGGAGCGAGGTAGCTGCGGCACTTTCTCGTATGTGGAAAAATCCCGGAGAAAAAAAAGCTGTGTCGGTGTGCCCTCGCCGCTTGGACCTGCAAAACCGGGTTTATGACTTCCGTTCGAAGACGATGCCGACAGCTTGCCGCCCGCTCTACCATGCTAGACCCATGTATGCCATCGGCACCTCGTGCTCTACCGTTCTTAATCGGTGCATCCTGGCTCAGAGCTCGCGTCCGAGCTGACGGATGGAGTGCCAGAGTGTCGCACGTGACTTCATCCGCTCGAGGGTCATCTCGCAGCGTGCCCGTGCACAGGCCTCGTGGCACGACGAGGTTTTGTGCAGGAACAGATCGGCGAATCGTTGCACAGCGCCGGCTTGGCGATGCCATGCCAGCCGCGGTAGCGGATCCCCGTTACATTGTTCCGCGCTCGCCGTGTGGTGTATGAGTACGCACGCGGGACCTCCACAACGAGCATCTGCTCACCGCCTCCGTGTTGCGGCATCAGCCTTTGCAATGCCGGACACGTCGCGCCCCAACGACTAACACCACCGCACCGGGCATCGTGCCTGACTATCACAGACGCCTTAACCTCGTCATCTGCGGTGCCGCGCCACTGGGTGGAGCACTTTCCTCGTTTCGCTTCTTAGGCGAGCGGGCATCTGAATGGCTGCCACTGCGAGCCGCACGGCCCGGTCTGCTTCGACGATTTTTTGGAAGGGTAAGCGATCGCATGTTGCGATCAGACGGCGTTGCCAAAGCAATGCTGACGAACTTCTCAGCAGCCTTGCGAAAATGCCACAAATAAGCCCCGTCGTGCAGCGCGATGGCATACATGAGAAAACACCAGAACTTGCGCAAGATAGGCTCGACAGGCCCCGAATGAGGCACTGTCGTGGGTTTAGGGTTTAGGGTTTAGGGTTTAGGGTTTAGGGGTTTAGGGCCAGGGGATCCAAGCACGGCCAGACATGATGGAGCAGTGCGTGCGCGCGCCGCCCCCGGCGCAAGCACGCCACCTACCCCGAGCTCGTTGTCGGGGCACGCAAGCCTTATGCGTGCTCGGCTGCGAAATGGGTGAGCGGTGGAGCGCCGACGCTGTATAGTATACGGCTGGTAGCCCTGTGCGCGCACAGACCCCCCCGGCAGTGTGAGCCCATGCAAAAGCCGCGTACACCACTGGTGGAGCGTGCTTCCAGTTGTGCCGCCCAGCAGGCCACCGGTCACACTGCGCACGGGCGCGACCGGCCATGCTGAGCTGGACGAGGTCTTGGACTTTTTTTTCTTCCCGCACACTTTTTGCGAACAGTACACGGCGGTCCCAGTATGTCCCAGTGCACCTACGAGCTATGGCTGCTTAAGGCCGCGCGGGGAGGCGACTGGGAGCCGGGGTGTCGAGCCACCTTGCGTCCTGCAGGACTTCATGCACAGCCGGTTCGCCGGCAGCGGCAGCAACTGCCTCGAGGGGGAGCTCGAGCAGGGAGCTGGCAAGGGCCCTCTGCGCTGCCACGGCGACGATGCCACTCCAGCGGGACACGTAGGCTGCACGCAGAGCTGAGCGGACGGCAGCGTGCGCGCTCGCGGCGCGTGCTTGCGCGAGGAGCCGCAAGAAGGCTGTGGGTTCAGGGCCTCAGCGGCCTCCTGTCTCGACTGCGAAAACCACTAGGCGGCAGCGCGGCGAGCGTGAGAGTTCGGGGTAGGTTTCGCGCCGCTTGCGCCGTGTTGCGAGCTGAAGAGCGAGGCCGGGTTGAGAGTCAGCGCACGGCGGAGGTGAGCAGCGATCTGTGGGGAGCGTGCCTGGATCGCTGGCAGGGTGTCTCGAGCCAGGAAGCCCGGTAGGCAGTCTGCCGAAGCCGAGGGCTAGCTGCGAAGCTTGTGTTGCAGCGGCAGGCATGTGATCACCGCAGTGCACAAGAGAGCTCAAGCATGCCGCAACAGCGGCATCGTGATCCGCAGCGAACTGGGCTGTGAGTGCGGGGGGCACATTGCGCAGGAGGTAGTTGGCCCGCGGCGCGGCGCAGAAGTGCAGCAGCAGCCAGGCAGCTTGAAGATCTGGCACGTCAGGGATGCGGGTGAGGAGACGTTGCCCGCTCTTGGCAGCGAGGGTGGAGGCTACGTACTCATCCGTACCGAGCGGTGTGCCGAGGACGAGGAGGCCTTGGCGATCTCGGGGGAGAGCCCAGTCTCCGGTCCAGATGGGCTCTTCGCTTCGGCCGCGCAGGTCCGAGATGTTGGCAGGTTCTTCACCGCCGGCATTCCAGATGCGGGTCTTGCCGCGATTGAGCTCAATGCGCGCGTGCTCGCGGAGTGCTCGCTGGCAAGGTCCTGCAGCTCACGGATTCGCTCAAGGGCCGCGACAACGTAAATGTCGTCAAGGTAAGCAAAAACCGCCTCGCCTTCATGCAACTGCTCGTTGACAGCAGCGAGGGCGGGGTGTTGAGCAATGGCACAAAGAGCCGGCATGAGCGGGTCGCCTTGCTCGCCTCCCTCAGCTTGCCGAATCTCGTATGTGTCGCCCTGAGCGTCCTGCCAGACGTATATGCTGTCGGAGGCATAGAACTGTCGCGCGAATGGCAACAAGGGCTGTAGGCTTGGTCTGTGCATCAAACCAGCGAGCATCGCGTGACGGGAGACGTGATCAAACGCCCCAACAGCGTCGATGGACAGCACCGTCGCCCGTGGGTCCATTTCGGTGGCAACACGCAGGAGACGGACGAGTGCCTCTGTGCCTGCCCGGGTGCTGAGGCCATACTGAAATGGCATGCAGGCGGCTTGGAGCTCGGACGCGTACTCCTGTGCAAGGGTGCGTCCGACGAGGCGGCGTAGCACATCTCCGACTACGAAGGCCCGTGCACGCCCGTTAGGCTTGCGGAGAGCGACTATACGGCCAGCTCGAATGGCAGGGAGGACGGGCGCCGGCACGTCTGCACGTGCAAGTCGCTTGGCAGCACCGTGCAAGAGCGTGCAGTCCGCTTCCTCGTGTAGCAGGATGCGCAGATGCTCGTTGGTTATGCCTGACGGCCCAGCAGCAGTGCCTCGTCTGGCGTTTCGCAAGCAAGTGAGGAACGGCTGCAAGGGCAGTGCGCACTCTTCTGCCGGCCTAAAGTCGAGCAGCGCCGGATCGGGGGGCGCGTAGGGCTCCTGCGGCCGATTAGCCGGGTCACAAAGCTCGCGGAGGGTGTCGGGAGAGCCAGGCGCAAGAGGCTCGGTGACAAGGACCTGGCCGACCTAGAAGGGCCGAGCCTTGCCGCTGCGCCGCTGAGCCGGCCCCAACACGGGACCGACAGAAGCCAGACCTAGACACAACTGCCGAGGGAAAAAATGCCGGGCGCTCGGTCCGTCCTCGGGTGTGGCGTGCCATCTCGCGTATCCAGGCTCACGAAGGGCGCCAGTGGCCAAAACATTTATATCACGTCTAGGGCGTGTTTGCTAACGACACATGGATGTTCACATGCCATAGCATGACGTTGCCGACCAGCCGGGCCTCGGCTACTCGGACAAACGGGCGCGAACCAACCACGCAGCGTGCAGGTCGCGTGCTTGTGATGCCGCCTTAGCAAAGAAACTGGATATAGTCTTCGTGATAGTATGTGATAGCCTCGGCCGATACTGACCCATCGCCCCTGATCGCCGCCCTCCACGATTGCAGCCTGCACGATGCACTGGAATTTGCACCGGGATGACCCTAACACTCTTTGCGCACGTTAAACAATCCAGGAGCACGGGGTGGACATTTGGCACGGGTGACAAGCCGCAGCCAGAGCGAGACAAACTGTATAAGGCGAACGCGGTTATGCGATTATGTGATATTTCGTGGGGATTTTGCAGCATCTACTATTCTGCGTCCCGCCGCGTGAGCCCTTGCAGACTGCGCATTCACGACCACGGTTTTTGTGGGACAGGGTGGGCGGTCCCGGGCTGGCAGATCCCAAAGCACACCGCAGTTCTACGTACTGTTCTACGTGCTACACCCACGTATACCCTCGGCATCCCTCGGCAACCTCGTGTCTAGCGGTCCTAGTCGGTGCATCCTGGCTCTGAGCTCGCATCCGAGCTGACGGACCTGACCTTGTCGCATTGTGGGGGACATGGCGGGCCAGGGTCGCACACGACTTCATGCACTCGAGGGTCATCTCGCAGCGTGCCACATCATAGATGCACCGCTGCATGTCGTATTTCTTCACTTCTTATCGAGCCGCCTCTGCGAAAATGCTGTGGCCAACAGTGTTGGGGCAGTGAAACCTTTGCTGCCTTGAAAGATGCTACCGCATCCCTGCAAGTTGCAGGCTTCGAGGCCATATCGAGGCCACCACATGGGATAACGTGCTCACTGCAGCGCCCCGCTCCGCCCGGAGACGACCCGAAAAACACGTCGGTGGCATGCAGCGCCAAGCAACCGACCCTTGCACGCTAATCAAAGGGGTATCCCGTGGCAAACCCATAGCTTGTCAGCTCGTTCTGTGCCATGAGAAGAAGAAGCTTTGTTGGGGCGAAAGATTCAGGAGATGACCGTTCGCGAACCATGACAGATGCCATACGGCATATGCTTTGAACATATGTTACATTGTATATGGTGTGCGGGTGGTTCTGGCTCGAGCACAAGAAAGATGTTTCGCCATACTTGGGTGAGAAATGGGCATGGGTGTCTGTGAGGCGGGAAGGGATGCCACACCGCCCACTTTTGTTGGAATGACATTGGTTTCGGAGCCGTCGGAGGTAAACGGATTGACCGGTTTTTCGTTCGCCTGTGATTGCTGCTTTGACCTCCTGGTGCTTTGCACGTCGTCGTAGATTCGTGGATATTTCGATGCAACATGCAAACACTGATCAGAAGCAAGTGCCATTGTCAGCTCCAACAGGGGCTGCGCCCGTGTTCCTGCAGGCTTGTGCGCAGCGTCCACCCATGGATTCCGATGTGCTGCCGCAATCCCGTGTGCTTGAGCCGAATGTCAGATGCAATCGTGCCAGCTTGCTAATGATGTTTACAAGCAACATGCTTTGCCCGATGCAGGCTTGCGAAGACCCTCCTGATGCCCCCACTCCTGTGCGTCAGGCGCGGAATGTGAGGTACTCGTGACTGTTGTTCCTTCGGTTTGCTGCGGGTTCCGTTCGTGCGTGGCTTTTGTGTGATGTTTTGGTTGCGTACTGTGACATGGACCAGGAAAAACTCAGAGAGGCCCCATCTCTCCAGCGACCCCGGCACTCCGAGATGGCCGGGTGCTGATGCAGTTGAAGCAACGCATGCAGGGCAGGTTGAAATGCCTTGGCAAGCAGAGCTCGCGCCAAGAAAATCAAAACTTAAATAGGTTCAGGCGACAGGCAAACAACTGTCCCGTGTGTTGGAGGCCAGTGCCTCGCTCTCGCAGCAGCCTGGTTCGTTCCAGGCACACTTTTCACGAGTTGGCGCCAATGATCACAACCGATTCGTGCAGTGTCAGGTTAAATCCGAAGCAGCTGTGGAAAGGCGTCGCAACGAAGAGCAGCGCGAACGCAGGCAGAGCCGTGCCGCGGAGATCTGTAGTCGGATCGGGTTGGGTGTTTTGGCATTGAGATTGTACTTCCAGTCATTCCATTCAGGCTTTTGCGGGAGCAAGCAGCTTCCGCACAGACCGTCCAGGCACGGGACTATCCTTTTTCGTATGCCTTAAGTGCCATGTTGGCTTGATGCAGCCGTGGCTTTGCAATTCGAAATCATGTGCTGTAGAGATGCCGCAAGTGCTTGGTATCAGACCGGTTGCGGTTAAGTTTGTCGGCATAAGCATGCCGCAGGCAGCTCCGGAAGAGAAATTTCAAGATTCAGGATGGGCCACACGTTGTGTCCTCAGAGATGGTTTGTGTGCATTCGCCGGATGCGGACGGGTGAGAACCAAAATTCAGTCTGACGGCATCATGAGGAATGGAGGCTGCGCGGCTTTGTCAAGTGGCCAAAGAAGATAAGGCTGCGCACGGTGAACTTTTCAGGAAGGTATGTGGCTAGGACCGTGGTTCGGGATGCGACGTGCAGTCGAGGACTGTGCTTCGCTCTATCCTTGGGAGAGGTGCTCCACGAACAGACCGGGGTACAGCGCGAGGAGAAGCTGCAGGAGCAATTTGCTAAACTCTTCTAGTCTTAGTGCCATGGATAACTTTTTGGAGTGTATTGCATTTCGGTTGCTTGCTTGTGGCTTTCGTGTGTTTGCTTTCTGGTAGGAGCTGCTCGAGCTTGTTTTCTGAGTACCGAGGAGAAACCGAGGCCAAGTGCTTCTCCGACGGGACAGGTCTGCCTGCTAGTGTTTCTGCTCGCTCGGCTTGTGGTGCTACTGAAGCTGTGCATGGAGTTGTTGAGCGAACTGCTGCGTGGCATGCTTGTTTTTGACTGCCAGGGGTTTCTGTGACCACCGACGATACGTGATGGGTTGACTGCCATGAGTGTTTAAGCAGACTTCTTTGAAAACCCACATCGGAAGTCTGACGGCTTCGTAGTGATGTAGTGGGCCCTTGGCTGGTTGCTGAAGACTTGGTTCGGGTGCCACTGATGTCGAAAAGTCGAGATCAGCAGCCGATCCGCGACGATGGGCCGTGGGGTGCAAAGAGAGCCCATCTGACTTGGCAAGCTGAGATTCGAATAGTCTCACGCAGCTCACCAATGCAGACTGCATTGAAAACTCCGGTGCTTTTGCAGCTGGAGCAAAGCAACACACTCGCGAGCAGTGTTCAGAAAATGGAGCATTGCAATCAGTTTGCAATCAAGGCCTCTGTGTGACGGAGACAAAAACTCCACCCTAGGAGGCGCACTAGAACAATGCAATGATCTCATGCGCTATTTTCGGCTCAGTGCTGGTGTGAACTGTCGACTAGAGCACCTTCAAAGCTGAAGTGTAGGGCTGAAGTTGCGGATGCATGCATAGCTGCGGTTTACCTCGAGCTGGCTTCGCGCAAAATGCTGGGTCTTTGATCGGCAACAAAGACTGGAGCCTGCAAGTTCCCGTGGGAACTGCTTGTCAGTATAGCATCATCAAACTGCATAGGTGCAGTTTCGTTTTTGCATGTGAGTCACGGTGGTTGTTTGCGCGCGATATCTTGGCATTCTTCATGTAGCTTGCTGCATGAGGGTGATCTGCTCCCGCGCCGGGTCTCCCAGGTCTTCATCGTCACGGAGTTGACATTCTCAGCATTGAGTCGTCGCTGCGCCGCGCAAGGACGTGGACGTTTAGAGCAACCTCGAGTTGCCAGCATCTGCCAGTGTTGGTGCATTAGCAGGGGTTCCATCGCGCTGCATGGGCAGTCACAGCATGGAGAGCAGTCGGACTTGCGCGGACCAACACGCAACAAGTACTTGTTTCGATGGTTGTTGTCGGCAGGATCGTCTTCAACCACATGGACAAAGATGCCATGGAAACTTGGGTGCACGGCTAAACCATCCTTTCTGTGCTTGTTCCTGTCAAATATGCTGGCGCACGTGCCAGCCAGACTGCGAAGGCAGGAGGCAAACGTTCGCACTCTTCAGTGTCAGGAGCCTCATGCCAAGATCTACCGCCGATCTCGATCTTCTCCACCTCGAATGCCATGGTGGAGGGGCAGTAATGACCAGGCTTCCGCTGCGCAGGACGGCACGAGCGTCGGAGCATGATATCGCGATGTCTCTGACATCGCTTGCAAAGGGAAGCATTGCCAGGAGGAAGGGGTTCCAGCGAGACTGTTGGGAATGAGCAGTATGGAGTATTCCATCGAGAAGCTGTCCGAGAGCTTGCATGAGGCTCTCCGAGCGGTCGCCAAAGTCAAATGAATAGTCCTCAAAGTTCGAGGAGCTGCACCACTTTCTGCACACTTTTGGAACCAGGCTCGTTGCCAAGGAGGCAGGGAACATTGCGTTACACGTTTACACATTTTCAGGCATATCACTCTCACACTTGTTTCTTGCAGTGCTAAGTCTGCTAAGATGCATTCAATTCGTGATTCGTGTGCTTGTTAACCATTCGGGGCTGGCATTTAGGAGATTTCATCCCTCGCGAACGGACTGCAACAAACTTCCTGCATCAGAGGCTGCTTTGGCAGAGGCAGCGGACCGCCTGTCCGAGTCTACAAGCACGGCAGCTCGTCGTGCACCTTTGTTCTCTGAGACTAAACGCCGCAGTGAGCAGCCTTGTACGAAGCTCAAACCAAGTTTTCGAAAACGGTGTCGTACAGGGTCGTAGCTGTGTATCTGAGGTCGTGGCCGACCCTCGACTGCAGTTTGCTGTGAGAGTTGCAGGTCCCCAGAGGCTGAGCTCTCGTCGCCGCTCTCTCGTGAGACAGTCGAAACTCAAAGTTCAACCCGTTGAAATGTCTTTTGCCTTCAATGTGTTTTGCAGTTTTAGCCGTTCAAGCCTGCTGCTATTTCATGCTGCGGCCTGGGTCACTCCGATGTAAATCCTCTGGCAGGATCTGAGAAGAAAATTTGAGAAAGCACTGGCAGAGGCCTTGCAGTGCGCAGGGCTATTCGGCACGACTTCGGTCGTCCCTCCTGCAAGGAGCGAGAGAGACACGCGAGGGAGCTCGGGCGCTTGCGCCAGGCCGGGTGCAACTCAACACGCCAAGATCTTCCAAAAGTGCTGGGCATGCGCCCCTCGCAGGCTGCGGACCGAACCGAAGCCGACATGCAGCAGGCAGTGAAGGTGCCTTCGTGGCCGTTCACGATTCAGCCACGTGGGACGGTGCAATGTTGGACATGTGGGACCACGATTGGGTGTCGCATTCGAGTGACTCTACATTGATCTCGTGCCTGCTATAGGTGCAGCACCAAGCCGTGGATGAGCTTACATGTGAATTTCGCGGAAGGTGTCAAGAGGCGATTCTAGCATCGAATTGCTGCACTGCGAAACGATTAATCCGCTCCTCCGATTAGTAACCCCCGAAGGGCATTTCGGCCGGAATGAGCCCGAAGAGGTTGTTTTTAAAGGGGCAAGAGGAAAGCAGAGGGTTGAGACCTCTAACTGTATCGAAGCTCGCTCGCTCTCGCTCTCTCGCTCTCTCTCTCTCTCTGTCTCTCTCTCTCTCTCTCTCTCTATCTCTCTCTCTCTCTCTGATTTTAAGTTCAGGGATTATCCCATCCCGAGACCTTACGATTGCAAGAGCGAGCGTGTACAACAACGTGTGAGTTGAGTTGCTTTCCACAGAGTTTAGGTTTAGGGAGTTTAGGGATCACCCCAGTATCCGAAACCTTACGATTGCAAGAGCGAGGCTGTACTGGCACTTATGAGATGCACTCAAGGTGCATGTCGATGTGTCATTATAGTGCTTCAGGAGCCGGTTCACGCTGCCCTGGGTCTTGAAGTCGTCGGGGTCCAGCTGTGTACATCAGCTGCACCAGCGTGCTTTGGCCGTGCTGCAAGGCCTTCTTGATGACCCGGGCCGCCAGCAAGGGTCTCTCGTCTTTCTTGGTGGCATACAAAGTCCACTTGATCTCTGTCACAAAGTGGGGAATGACATGGGCTTGCCGTCCCACATCGGGACTGAATTCCAGTCCTCCTTCCACGGCGCAGTGCCGTCCTGGCTCATCAGAGATGAGCCCTCCGGCACATGACCGACCAACAGCTCCGGTGCCTATTCAACTCACAGCCTAAGCGCACACAATTGCCCGCATGATTTTCGGCTACAAGAGGGCCCTCTGTGATCCAACAGGCCGCGGTCGGCCTTGAGGAGTCGCCTTTGAATAGGCAGCCGTTGCCGCACGCTGAAACCAAGATCGGGGCCCACTACCCGCATTTGCTCAGGAAGGGCGAGGAACCTCTGAGGGTTTTCCTGCTCCGTGAGGACAAGGTCCATGATGATATGCTGCGGGCTTTGCAGCGGCTCCATGGGGAGCAGGAGCTGGTCTTCGACGACTCCGACACGAATCTGGAAAAGCTGAAGACCTTTGGAATTTTTTCAAGGATGTCCTTGGACGATTCCCTCAGCAGAAGCCGAGGGCGAGGGCACGACGCGGCCGAGAAAGAGGACCCCGACTGGAACCAGGACTTGGCGCTCCAGGGGGCGATCGGCCGGGAGCTCGTCGAGATACAAGGGCAAGGGCAGGGGCATGGACCGGCGGAAAAGATCTGCTGCGAGGCTGATGGAGAAAGGCCCCGTGCCGTCGAGTGCCCTGGACATCATCAGGGGCTGGATGGTTTTGGAGGTGAGCATGGCAACCGAAAAGGCGGAACCGTCTGGGATATGCTGAGACCGCGGCTGCAAGCAAGGAAGGCCCTTCTCTGGGAAGGGTGCCTTCTACAACGACCTGGAGGAGCACCCCGAGGACTTCCTCCCGGGCAATGGTGGAGTGCTGGTTCAGTGGGGCTACTACCAGGAGACTGAGCCCAACGATTGGAATGATTGGCCCTCCAGGAGGAAGCGCAAGGACATCGAGGCAATGCTGCCAGAAGGGCCGTGGCAGCAGCGGCCAAGGATAAAGGATGAGCAGCACCGTCCAGCAAAGGCAGCCGAAGCCCACCGTGACACACATGGCCAGGGCAAAGGCAAGAGCAAAGGCAGGAAGGGAGCCAAAGAGCGGCCGGCAAGAAGGGCAGAGCAAGTTTTCAAGGGCCCGAGCAAAGGGCCAAAAAGGGACTTCATCGTGGGGCCGCCTGCAATACCACCTGTACGGCGGCATTGAACTGAAGATCACCGATTTCGAGACCATACTTTAGATGGAGCAGGAAGTGTGGAAGGGCTCTTCATCGTGTTTGCCTCGAGTACCAGGACATGATGTTCAGCATGACCGCATGTTTGCGTTGCAGAGTGAAGGGGTTCCAGTGCTGATTGGGATGCGTGAGCTCATGGTGATGAATGAGTTCACTGAAAGTGCTTCAGAACGACGTGTCATCAACAACAACATGGTGGAGCTAATGTGAACAACCAACACTTGTTGATGGATGCGATGAAACATGTGTTCAAGGCGAACCCTACGCAGAAAGACACATCAACCGGACCGAGCCCAGCACGAGCACAACCACGAGCCCAACAACGAGCACAACCACGAGCCCAACAGCGAGCACGACCACGAGGCCCACAAACCCCACGAGAACCAGCGCGAACAGCCCAAGAGGACCTTTGCTACCCCGACATAGGCACCTACAGCAGCCAATGTACAGGTGGCTGCCCAAAACCAGAACACCAACGACTCGTCCGACTGCGCGCTTGTCCGTGCCTGATGCTTAAGCATACCGGTTACATGCTTGAAGTGCAGTCTGACATGTCAGTAACACTGTCACGCAAGGTGACCAAATTCGATTTCCCCTCGCCCGGAACAACATGGCGACCGGCAGCACCGATGTGCTTCCGCAGCAGTCCGGCCGGAGGCCGTGGCCGAGGAGATGAAGAACCATCGCTCCAAGAAGTGGGTCGGGCGAGAAGACCGAGCACGACAACCCCCATCAACCAAACACTCGCCACCCCGGGCCAGCCCGGATCAATGGCCATGCTTCGGCCGACACGCCTACAAAGCTGGAGCCGGGCCAGCAGGTATGGCAAATTGGCTTGTGGCGATTTGACGCAGAACGTCAGCCTGGAGCGCCTGCGCTCCACCATCAAGGACACCGGCGCGGTGGGGGCCAAGGAAGCCACGGCACCACCGCCGAGCGAGCCCAAGGACAAGCCAAGGAGAAGAACCGCGAGCGGCGCAAGGAGACCGTCGAGGCCAACTCCGACGAGGACCCAGCGTCGTCGACGCAGCTTTCTCTCGACGAGTGGGCATCTCCGACATGCCGATCCACCAGGTTCCAGTCATCGCCCAGACTCCCAACACGTCCGAGGCCTGGATCAGAAGTATTCAGGCGAGTGAGCCAGTTGGAGGAGGAGGGAAGCGGCCGTGAAGGACGATGGGGCCTCAGCAGCCATCTTGGATGCCTTGCAGGCTCAACACATATGGCAGGTTGCGTGCAGGACTGGCTTCCTTGGTTGCGCATGTGCACCCCGAACCTTGGAGGTGCACAGTAAGACATTAGAACAGTTAGAGAGCGGCTATGGTATCAACAGGAGGGACGGTGGTGAACAAGTTGCTGAAGGAGAGCTGGCAGCAAGCCCCTTGAAAGCTGTGGTTTTCACCATCATACAGGCACGATCCAGGAGCCCACGGCCGAGACGAAGCTCCAGAAGAAGCGGGTGAAGGTGAAGAAGCAGCTGGACCACATCGGTGCCGAGGTGACCGAGGCCATGAAGGAGCAAGCCAGAGCTATGCTAACGCGATTGCTCAAGGCGCCTGGGCATCTTCGAAGTGAGTATGCCGAAGTGGGTGGTGACTGAGGCCCTGAACCCTCACTGCCTAGCCTGTTTGGAGACCCGGCGCGGTGGGACCATGCAGGTGCCACACAGCGTCGGCAGCAAGCCGGCGCCATGGCAAAATGGTGGGCATGGCCGTCTGGCAATGTGCTTAGTGATGCGCCTGATTATGGTGGAGCTGCAGAGGGCCCGATGAACGAGGCCAGGACCGACAGCGGACAGAAGATGGTGGATGTGTTCGCGTGGTCGTAGCTGCAGCACCGGCCCACGCCGGAGTGGATCCTCACCGACCCAAGGTCGTTTTTGGCAAATGGCAGGCTTCGCGGAGTTTTGCGGTTGGATCGGGTGGGGCCTGGCAACCACAAGACTGCAGAGGTTCCAATTCATGAGAGCCAACAGGATGGCTCTGGGGCTGAGAGTCCAGCAACGACTCACACATGCAGGCGAATGCATGCTGCCTTCGATCATAACCAATACGTCTTTGTCCCAGGCACCTTTCGGGTCTTCAGCTTGTTGTTTCGGGCCCCAGGAGTTTTTTACAAGGCAGCGTGCAAGTCGCAGAAGCAACTAGCAGTGGGACAGAAGCCTCCAACAAGCAACCGACACAAGGTGGCAAGCAAGGCGGAGACCCAACCAAACAGTTTCCCCCTACTACGTCGCGTTAGCCTGGCCCTACCCGTGCCGAGAAAGCTCCACACCAAGACAGCAACAAAAGTGTTCACTTCTCGGTACCCTAGCTGTCTACGTGATGCGAACATGCTAGCCTCATCGACGCGTTTTGAGGACCGCGCCCGAGCATACTGACTGCACTTACAAACCGGATCCAACGAACACACACCCGACAACATCCGGGGCCTCCGGCAGAACGCTTGTGAAAATCGGCTCCCAAACACAGCAGGGACACCACGTAAGGGTGGCCATAACATGGGCGTTGCTCGGCCTTACGTGCTGCAAAGGGAGTCAGGGCCACACTTAAGTTTCACGCCGAGCAAACCAAACGCGGACTTTGCCGTTAGCGCTGTTGCGCGGGGCCGGGGAGCCTGCATCCCCAACCCCAAACGCCTGGCCTAGCAAACAAGCAAGCAAGAGAGAGAGAGAGAGAGGATGGGTTTGTATTTTTTTTGGGGAATTGGGGGTTACTAATCGAAGGAAGAGATTTGTTTGTGAGTGCAGGGTTGATTATGGCAATGACGGCTATGCCTTTGTCGCATGAAGGTGGAAGATCGCATGCAGACGAAGCTGAGCTTTGCCTTCAACAGACAACCATCAAGAGCAATGTGTTATGAGGTTCGAAGACAGGTGGGTCACCTGAGTAAGAGGTGCACACTGTCTGTGGGCATCGGTAAGGATGGCAGAGATCGCAGAATTGACGAGGCAGTTTGCTTTGCAACTCACATTGGAGGAAGCTTGCAGAAAGGTGCAGCCATGCAATTTGGCATGGAGGCATCGTTAGTTGCCTTGCTAGGCGACCAGCAGTGCAGCCTCTGCAATCGTCGAACAAATCTTCAACTCCTGGCGTGGAGAAGTGGCTTGGATGGGCTTTTGGGCCGGTTTGCACAGGGGGACACGCTCCCAGGCTCGTGTTCCACTGGTGCGACTCAGGATTATGCCGCAGCTCCAGGAGCTTCAGTGGCATCAGACTGGCATCAGCACGTCACTTGCTTGAGAGGCTACGCAAGACGGGAGCACTGACGTTGCTATTGCTATTCGCTTCGTTAAGTCTTTTGCTTGCTTTTGCTCGTGCCGAGATTGCTCGTAATCGTGCTACGGTGTCACGAAAGTTTACAGGGGCTCCAGACCCTTGTAGGCCGCCGTAGGCCCCGCATAGCTTAAGCATAGCTTGTTTTCGGCGAGCTCCGGAAGCCCAGGTCTATCAGCACCCTGCAACCGCGACTGGGGGCCTGCGAGGCTTTGTGTGAATGAAGCCTTGCATGCATGCATTATCCTGCGCCGGAGGCCAAGCTCCATGCTCAGGCTCGCATGTGGCTGCCTCAAGCCATCTTGACCCTGAGCCAGTCTGCTGATCCTGAGGATGTCGTCCTGGACAGCTTAACCAAGCAGGTCGGCGATGCTTGCAAAGCCTTGGCCTCGCTGTCGACCAAAGCGGTGCCTCGGAAGAACAGGGCCCAGGCCAGCAGAGGCCGAACCTTTGCAAGCTGAGAGGTGGCCGCGGAGAACTTGGAAGGCTTGCAGCAGAAGCTCCTGGCCGCGGAGCGTCGGATCCATGCGTCGGAGGTTTCAACTGATTGCCTCAAGAATCAAGCTCTTCGGCTCATGCTTTCCGACCTCCAGCGGCCAATCTTTCGTGGCATTTCGCTCAGCCGTGCCACCATCGCCACCCTAGGTCCAGCAGCTTAGGGTGCGACCGGCAGACGGAGAGGTCGGCAAAGAAGAGTCTTGCACAGAATGCTTTGCACGATCTGCAGCCATCTCTGTGGTGCTGTCCTTGAAGATTCCGCTCTCCGTGCCGGACATCACGACTCAGAGCGACGGCATGCTAGCTCGGCAGCTGGGCTTCTCGGCTGACCTGGGGACTCCAATTCTGCGTGGACTATCTGAGCCCAAAGCGTGAGGTCTAGAGAGAATCTTTGGCGACTTTCGACGTGGGATCCAGAGCCCAAAGCACCGTCGAACCCACTCGCCGCACAATGCCAGGAGACTGCATGTCAACCTATCCACGGCGCGGTCAAATTTTGTGCCCCTGTGGAGGGAACCCGCAACTGTGAAGCGGCTGCCTTTTCGAGTGGGTCGACACCCGGCTTTATTGGCACTGCTGTAGCCCTCCAACTTGACCCGTTCTCGACACACAACGCAGAAACCCTTTTCCTGCCTGCACGGACATGCAGAGCCACTGGAAGAGTAGAATCAGTTTGCTTGCTTTGTAGAGTAGCTTGGAATGTCGACCGCCTTGGCGAGCACCGTGCAGGTCCATCTGGGCGCAAGGCATCCGCGCCTCCGTTGCAAGCAGTGCGCAAAATCTCGGACGATGCACAAGCACGCAGTCGGTTAAACCCGACGGCTGAGGACAGCGAGGAGGCGCCCTATTTCGTGGCCCAGTCGGAACCCAAGGGTGTGGGGAGAGTGTTGCCCTGGCCTGTACCGTGAGAACTGAAATGGCAGGCCAACGCTGGAGAGCACGTTGGGCAGAACGCAATCCGAATCCCTGGAGCTGCCCTTCGAGTCTCTTGATTCATGTATGGGAGCGGGAAACCGCGACTGAGCGACGGGCCAGGTATGCGTTTGCACAGTCATTCAGGGATCCCATGTGGCCTTAGTTGATTGTGCTTGGCGGTCAAGTCAAGGCTTCACTCATCACCCAGTTCACAGTAGGCACGTTTCACAATCGTTGAAGTATTGCATGTCTACGACATGCTGATTCGAAACCTGCCAAAGATTCCGGACAAATTCTGGAAGCAGGACCACTCGTTGGATGTCGGCCATCAAAGGCTGACCATGTTGGACGTCGTTTATGCTTCTTGCAAGACTTGGAAGGAAAACCAGCAAAGTGTCTTCAGACTTGGAAGGAAAACCCCGCCTGCGCTCGAGAACGCCAGACTTGCCTGTGTGCGAGCCCTGTGAAAGATTTGTGGTTGCGACGTCTCAAGCTAGGCACAGCAATCGCATCCCCCCTCTGGTGTCAACCATGTCCATGTCCGCCTCCGGAGATCGTATCCGTAGCAAAGGCAGACTTCAAACAAGCAATCGTTACACGCTTTCGTCCCCGCCCAGTACTTCTGCAATGTGAGGGCTTGATGGCAGTTCTGCCAGCCATGTCCGTGGAGCTACCGCCCCTTCCTGAAAGGCACCGTAAAGATCCTGACGTGCCACTCGCCCCGAGTTTACAGATGCAGGCGGGCATCCGAGGAAGGCCCTGGATCACCGGGACAAGCCTGCCCCTGATACAAGGAACTTGAAGTTCAACCTGGAGCAAACTCTACCTTTCCATACTCGTCGGACAGAAGATGACTATGAGGTGCTTGTTCCCGACGCATCAGGCCGTGCAACTCGGCCCCTGGCTAAGCCGACGTTGGTCCCCCTTCCTGCAGCATCAGCAATTATCACCCGAGGCTGACGGAAGCCCGAGTCGACCCGAGGCGGCAACAGATCCCGACGTTCCAATGTTTCAGTGTCGGATTCCGATGACAGGTTCCAGACTATGCGAACGCCGGAGCATTGGCACCTAACGCACCAGGCAGAAGCAGCTACAGAAGCACCCCTCTGGAGGCAGAACATGTCTGCGAATGTTCAAGTACGTGAGCGCAGGAGCACAGCCCAAGCAGCAGAGATGCTCGAGCGGCGCTCATGCAGCCCGGAGCTTGACTGGAAATCTCATGCAACTGAACGCCGGCGCATTGTATTACAGTAGTGTTGCCACATGTTGGCACTGTCTGCCTCCGCAGGATGTATGTGACGGGCAGCTGCGCACCTGCCAAGCCCAGCAAGCGTGAGTGGGCCCTGCGCTTGAGCGTGTCCGCGCAAGGGCCTCGAACGTCTCTCCACAGTCGCCAATTCGGGCCTCATTTTGTGAGCGGAGGAAGTGGGTCTTGGTACAACTTTTGGCAGTGGCTTGGCTCTCGGTCTTCTCGGCTGTGTCGCTCCGCCTTTTCAGTCAGGAGACTGTGAGTATGAGAATCACCAGCTGTGCCAGTTTTTTCCGCCTGTCCTGACAGAAACCATCTTGTCCACTGTCCTGACTGTGTTGTATCTTGGATCTGCTATCCTGAAGCCATTGACCTCGCAACACTGCTGGCTCACATTGCAGACGTGGGCGTGTCGGCGCTTTGGGCGAGCAGCCCTCCATCGCGATCCCATGTGCTGCCCTCGTGTCTGAAAGGCTCAACTTGTGGCCATGCATGTCTCGACCATCTGTCATGCAACCTGCGTCCTTGTGACATGGTACCTCGATGCACCTCGTGTTGGCACGTCCCGCCTAGGCCATGAAGCTTGTCTTCTTGCTGGACTCTCATATTAAGCTTCGAGGGGCATTGGAGCCTTTGTGCTGAAACAGCTCGGATGCAGCTGCATTGTGTTCTAGGCACTCCGACGGCTTAGGATCTCAAACGTTCAGTCATGGCGATCCAGATATTAGAATAAAAAGCAGCGGGGCAGCAGCTGTTTCTCGTTCCGAGAACAAGCTCGTGTGACCTTTTCGAAGCCGGGATATGCCCCGCCGCGGCCTGCAATGCAGAAGAGGTTTTCTCTCTTGCAGCTCAGGTCCCTGGCCTACTCCGCCGACGTCGGCTTGCGTGTTTATGGACTCGGGACGCAGGCCCGGCCTGGTCCAAGGGCCCCTGCCTTCTGCTTTCTCACTGAGACTCTGAGACAGGTCTTTTTCTCGAAGTGTTGGAACCGGCAAAGCACTTGGAGAGTCTTCGTCTTCGTGTTCTTGCAGTTTGTGCTTCTGCAGCTTCGGAGGGCAAGCAGGGTCAGGGGTCTCTCCCGGGCATCTCCACGCCTGAGTTTGAAAGCATCCCGGGTTTGTCCAGTGCTGTGCGATGTTCTGCTTAAAGGTTTGATGCCGCGATCGTGGTCTTGACGATAGCTGGTGCTATCCAGACTCTCACCGAGTCGGCAGGGCACACAGGCTCCTGGCCTGCTGTGACACCTCCCTAGAGTGAGAGTCTGTCAACTAAAGCCTGCAGGCCCATTCAGGTTTCTGCGGCTCTTGCGCGTCTTCAGGTGCGCTCTGCTTCTTGATGTCTTTGAGCTGAGTAGTGGGTCGTAAGCCTGTTTGAAGTGAATTCCAGCATGTTCCCCATCGAATCGTGAGCATGGCATTTTGTCCTGCCGTGTTGGCCGGTTTTGATTCTGAGCAGGATTTTGCGAGTCATCCGCATCGCTGTTTTTGTCAGCCATGCGTTGCCTCGGTGTTGCTTCTTGGCCGCGATATAGCCTGCAGTCGTTTTGCTTGCATCTGCTGAACACTCTCAAAGCTTCGGACTTGCTGTGTTGTGGGCTGAAAGTTTTAAGAACCTTTCAAGATGATTCCCTCAAGGAGGCTTAGCTCCACATGTCGCGTTCAGCTCTAAGACCAAGAGTGGTGAGTTCAGAACCACCACCCGGGAGCGCTCCGCAGGAAACCGGCTGTTCGAACTATGCCAAAACCTGCCCCCCCGCACACACATGTTCATCAGTTGAATTTGGTGGACACTGCTCAACCCGCTCACCCTAAAGGTCTAAGCTTCCAAGTTAAAGCCGTGCAAGTGTCAACCCAAATCAAGCCCCAAAGAATGGGGCCATGGCGAAGTGAAGAAATCCGAACGAGCACCCCGTACATTATTCAGGCTATGACCGAGCCAACATTCATCAGGATCGATGTGTGAGACGGCGAACCGCTTGGGTTATGATTGGCTCGCCTGCACGGGATGTAGACGGCTTAAGTCTTAAGTGGCTACACCTGCCTGCCTTCAACCACAGTGGCTCTTGGCTGGACTTGCGAATCATTTGCAATGGTTGGCTTTGTGAATGCATTTGAGGTCAGCGTATGCAAGCACCTCAGTCTCCAAGTGTGCTTGCATCTTCCCGGAGCTGTCTTATGTGCCGAAGATGATACAAGACATCGTAGGAAGACTCTGACCCGATGAGGCGACGGATCACCGGCGAGAACAAGCGGCGGTTTGTTTCGCTCGAGGACAACATCAGTGCAAAGACTGAGCGGTCTCTTCTTGGAATCTTGCTGCCATTGCTGCTCGGACTGTCGCAGCATGTCGCCAGTGCTGCCCATACCTGAGCAGGAAGACTTCGATTTGGATCTGGCAGCTCGGCCAGCCCAGGATGCTGCTCTTGCATGCTCTGATAGCAACCGGAAAGCCTGAAGCCTGCACTTTTGCACGGCGCCTCGTTGATTACAGCCTGTCTCTGTGACGCTGGTGTAGGCGCAAACCTGCACAGCTGTATGCAACCTCGCATGTGGTTTGATGCCAAGGTATACATCACGCTGCGACACTTAGCCGACCACTCTCACGTGTGTGTCATTTTCACTCGCAGTTGACCTGGGGCCATGGCAAGTTCAGACGAAGTTTACCTGACCAAAGGCCGCGTCTACTCAGCATGAGTGTGCCAGCCGACGGATGGTTGCTCCTTCCCCAGCCTCGGTGGAGAATCCTGCTTGCACCTCTTCAATGGTTGCTGAAAACCGAAAAACTGAGGATGCAATTCTATCGGAATCCACTGTCAGAGGTGGTCCGCTTCTTCGAAACCTTCCATCCCAAGATCGGCCCTGAGTAAAACATGTATACAAGCTCCGAAGCAAGTTAGGGTCTAGAGTCGAGAACTCGCGGTGCTTGGTGCATTGATGTAAGGTGCTCCCCGAGTACATGTAGCACTGACCTCGCCCAAAGAAGCTCAGGAGCTACCTCATCATCAATGCGTGCCCCGAGATTCCTTACAACGAGGCTCCGCCAGCAGGTCGTGGTCAACGTGCTCTTGATAGAGTGGTAATGGTTTGTGCAGAACTCTCTTAAGAGAGGTGAGGCCTTCGATTCGTCGTGCTTTCCTGTGGTGCGAGGCCGCCTTTCGAACTGGGACCGTGGAGAGGTTTGACGTCAAGGACTTCCAGCGTGCTAGCGACATGATCAATTGTTCCTCAGGCTTGCATTTCCTGTGCACATGCGCCGTCATGAAGGTTGCTCGTGCATCAGCTGTTGTAGCGGCTCGGAGAATGATGCAGAGACGTGGAGTCATGATGCGCAAAGCGCTGCTGCAAGCCGCCATGTTTTCACTCCAGCCAACCTTGAATTGATGCTCCTCAGCATGCAAGATCATGCAAGCAGGCCTTTGCAGCAAGCATGCGCAAACAAAACCATGCCAGTGACATTGTTCATTCTCGCTGGTTGTTTCTGCGCTGCCCACAAGATCCATGGCATCGTTCTCGCCATGCTCCGCAACTCGCTACTTGCGGGTGCTGCTCGTGCTGCTGCTGGAACGAGTGAGATGCAGGGCCGCACTGCACAGCTGTGTCTGATTATGCGTCTGCGATCCCGATTTCACATTCGGAAAGCTTGCATTCTGCGAAGTCTACCGCATGCACGGTTTGTTTCGATTCCGGCCTGGCATGCTGCACCCATAAGGATACATCTCGGCAGGCGATGCCGAAGATGCCAAGATTACCTGTGCACATCTTCAACCGCAGGTGTGTTCTCATCGAGGACCCCGGGCATGTGGTTCTCAATGACCAACTTCTTGTCCTTGTTGATGAATTCAACGCAGGGAACCACGACGACAGCGAGCTTCAGCTACTCAGTGCGATGAAGATGCAGGATCTTCTTAACAGCAGGCACAGCATACATTGTGCGACTTGGCAGCATTCGTCAACATCATCAGCTTCTTCTTTCTGTTTCTTTGAGATAAGGACAATCTCGCAGGTAGATAGTGGGTCGAAGGCCTGCGGGGTCCGGTTACCGGTTGCTGCACACTCGGCCCGGAAATACACCTGGAGGCAAAGCAAGCCACACCTTGCTCTGCAACCACCAGAATCCGAAAGGAAAGGGTGCACCAGACGCCTGTGCTTCGTCTGAAAAACCAACGTTTGGAGTGTGAGAGTTGCGGAGATAAAACCTTTATTTTGGAGCACGGCAAGCTCCCCAAGGTCTTGACCTCTGTGTGCAAGTTCTCCAAAAGGGTCCCTCCAAAGCAGCTCTCTCAAATCCCTTCGTTGAGGAAACGTCCCTGTTTCAGGTAGCCACTGGCTGAGGTATTACCCTCCAAAAGCCGTTCTGCGGCCCAAGATTTGAGGTTTATCCTCAAACGCAGGCGCCTAAACGCTCACCAGTGCACCGAGGTAACCCTCGCATGGCAAGCCCGGAGAGCGAGTTATCCTCGACTGGAGGTAACCCCTCGCCTAGGTAGGCAGAGAGTGTGTTATCCTCTCGGGTAGGGCAGGAAGTGTCGTGAGCCTCTGGCAGCTCGAGCTGTCCAAAGGGAGTAAGTAAATCTTCGGCTGCCGACTGACTCCAAACCTGTTTTGCAGCACGAAAAGTCCGCCCCCGAAAAAAAGTAGTAGTAGTAGTAGTAGTAGTAGTAGTAGTGCTAGTGTAGTAGTAGTAGTAGTAGT
>CAJNJA010014141.1:38704-49916 GCA_905231915.1 Symbiodinium necroappetens | reverse complement strand
TAGTAGTAGGAGTAGTAGTAGTAAGTAGTAGTCGCCGTCGTCGTCGTCGATGTCAGTGTGGTTCTTGATATTGTTCTTGCTGTTGTTGCTGCCGTGGTGGTTGCGTCTCTCCGGGTTTGTCCTTGAAGTGAGCGTGGGAAAAACACAAGAGGCCGACCTCGACCTCACGAGAATTTGGGCATCTCGTCGCGACGACTCTGCGCTGGAGTTGGTAGTTGGTCATCCGGATGATTTCGAGCCTGGGATCGAGATGGCTCGTTCATGCCAAAGAAAGTGTAAGTCTATCTGTCTTGTCACCACAGGAGAGGTTGGTTCCGTCAGCTGTACGCAGACGCAATGGCTCCACGGCGGTCGAGATCGACCTCAAAAAGATCCCCCGAGACATGGGCAAGGCCAGCAGGACGCACGTGGATCATGTGCCAGTGCCTTGTGTGGGTAGAGGCGGGTCCGTGTTCATGAGGCCTTGCAGCTGACACAGCTTCTATTGATTTTGCAAACGAACTCTGCCAGGTGGGGTCGTCTTGCTGCCAGCTTTATCCGTTGCATGCTTATGGTAGTGTGGCCGCAGCAGGTTTGTTGCTTTCGAGATCAAGGACATGGATCTCGCAGTGCCTCGGTTTGGTTGTTTCGTTTCGGCAACATCAAAAGCGGCTAGCGGGACCGGAGACTAAAGAACATTCAATGAGATGGGCATGCGGGCGAAAGCAGTAAAGTACATCAACACGAGATATGCCGACTTGTTCGAGGATCCGCAGTCTGTTCAAGGTGTGCAAATGCAACTCCCCTGTCCTAGAGGCCCTGGAGTTGACGTTGCAGACACTGCACCGAGCAGGGATGGCAGGTGGATGCAAGTTCGCCGTGTGGTATTCGCCTGCGGACCGGGTGAGCGAAACATTACAGGGCTGGGTTAAATCTGTGCAGGTCTCGGAAACACCTGTTCTGATCCGCTTGCCTGGGGCGAACGAAACAGCAAGAGCTGCTGTCAGTCATGTTGCCGGTGAGGGTAAATCACATGAATTTACTTGCGACATCCGTTCCTTACCATGGCGCGCTGCAGGATGTCGACCTGTTCCAGCAGGTCCACAGGAAGCGGTACCCGGAGATCAAGAGCATCCTTGTTACTCAGACGGAGATTCAGGTGTTGCACTCGCTAAGGGTGACAGCGCTGCGCACTGTGCAGTACTGCCACTGGTGGAACTGCCAATTCCAGTGTGCTAGCAGCCTTTCTATTCAGAAGCTCAGGCCATGTACGATCGACCGTGGAAAGGGCACCGAACTCGCAAATTAGCAGCCTTTTTGTAGGTCGCCGAGGCAGTTGTGTTCTGTGAATTGGGCGACATGTGTATCACTGCATCATGAAGACAGACATTATGTCACGCACCCCTGGGAAGG
Source organism: Symbiodinium necroappetens (assembly GCA_905231915.1). Classification (NCBI taxonomy): domain Eukaryota; class Dinophyceae; order Suessiales; family Symbiodiniaceae; genus Symbiodinium; species Symbiodinium necroappetens. The sequence continues at coordinate 48,524 of CAJNJA010014141.1, read as the reverse complement.
AACCCAGCTGCTTCTTTGGCCAGTTTAGATGAGGCAGCAGAAGGTGGCTTCGATATGTCCCCAGGCTCAAAATCAGTGCAGGTTTGTGGGCCTGGAAGCAGGTATGTCTAGGAAGCTGGGGCATGACAGTGATAATTGACAATCCGCACCCAAAAGATACACGTAAACGGGGATCATGCCAAAAGGGCAGATACTTTTGGCTGGTGAGTGTTTTTCGAGAGGTTGGGAATCAAGGCTTTGTTTCGCGGCGGGTTATTGGGGAATTCCAGTGTGCACTGTGCTGTTTTGTAGCAAGTCGGCTGGGCCAGGCCAGATGCCGGAAGGAAGGACAGCGCATGTCAACTCCTGCTAATTCGCAACCACGAGAGGCTGCATTCCTGTTGAGAGAAAAGACAATAAGTAGCATACATACCGAAACCGATAAAGTAATCCCCCCCCCCCTCACCGAAAAGGCACTGCATCCAAAGTTGGCGGACGAGTTTAGGCCAGGCTTAGCTCCACGGCCTTTCATTCACTTGCTACAGCGGACAGGGTGGGACCGTCCATCGATGTGAGCGAGACGCTGCTGTCCAAAGCTGTTCGCCAAGGTTTCAGCGTCACCTGGCAAGTCTTGGCAGTATATGATTGCCTGAGCAAGTTACCAAGAAACGACGCTTACCCGCTCATTGGGTCCCTTGGGGTTCCCTTACCTTTTCTGTTTGGAGGTCTGGTGCTGCATCGTCGGTCATATGTCAGGCCAAGTCATGAAAAGCGCATGTTCGACAAAGTGACAGTGCAACAGACAGTCAAGGGCGAGTGCTTGCAGTCGATTCCTTTTCCTGTTCAGCCAGTTCCTGCACTTGCCTATGGCTTTGGAAGCCGTGTTGAGTTGAAACATGCTGGGAACGCTTCTTGCGAAGGCTGTCGCCAAAATGCCTAGTTAGCCTTTGTGGTCTAATGCCACCGGCAATGCTGCAAACTTGTGTGACGGTCTGCTTGCGCGACTGTCTTTTCATGCAATTTACTCCATGGACTGGCGGCGGTGACGTCGGGGGTCTGGTTCTTAAAGGATCCTTGCAAGGTTGGCACATGTTGGCATATCTGCCTAGTTGGAGGCCTTGTTCCCTCCACCTTTGCTGATTCGTGTGACTCCTCAAACGTGCTGGTCGTTGGATTCAGGTGATGACCTATGGCATTTCCACCGAGGACAACTGCAGGGCAGAATTCAACGTACTTTCGCCAAAGCTTGTTTCCGTGACAGAGATACGAATGCATAATTTTCTGCACAACTCATGCCCACATTTTCATGGGTAGGTATAGCCGCAGGCGGTCTTTAACAACCGGCTCCAAGCTCTGGGAGTACAATTGTGCGGAGAGGGCTTCAGTTTGGCTTCTGTGGTTGTGGTAGGCTGTCGTGTCCTGTATGGACGGCATGCTCGCTTGCTCACGCGGTTGCCGCAATGGCATGCTGAACAAATACATCGGCGAGCAACCATGATAGACTGTTGCAGTTTTGTGGGATACTGCTCTCAACAGTGTACCTGGCATGAGTTCATAAGCAGCTTTAGAAGGGGATGTCTACTTCGCAGCGTTTTCGTGCTCGACATGCTGGAGGATCCCAGCAAACAGCTGAGTCCAGTAATGAACCCTGCAATGCTGGCATAGGCACACTCAGGAGCTACATGGTATACCAGTACTACGCAGCTGTTCGGTTATGGCGCGTTGACTAGTGACTAGTGCAGTCGTATGCGGAGTAGGCTGCAGTTCACCATGGTCGTGTGACAGGAGCACGTTATGAAAGCAGCCAGAACCGGCGTGTGACTTGGCCGGAAAGGTCCCGATCGGTTGCGCAATGACAAGAGTCGACACTGACCCAGCACAGGCACGAGAAAGGATTGAAATATCAGAGAGACACGGCTCAGGCAGTACATGGCGACTGACAAGCCAGTCTGGCTGCAATCTCAGCTGGAGATGCTCCGTTCGAGACCTGGCGTGGCATTGAAAAGGCATTAAAGGCATACGTCGTTCCTTTCCATTGCCCAGTGGGCATGGTTCTGGAAGGTGCAGGTGGGTAACAGACACCAAAACAACCTGGAACTTAGAGCAAGCAAAGCAGCACAGTCTCCATCGGCCGGGTGTCATTGCATCTCTGGCACATGCGACCGCAGAGCTCTCATGTGAACCGGCTGCAGTCAAGGGTGTCGGAGCTTGGATCAGGAAAGGCGGCTGTGGCGGACCGGGGCGGCTGCTTGCGGTGCCTGGAACTGCACGATGCCAGGACAACGAGTTCCAGTGACAGCTTCTGAGGTCTGCGGGGCACAGCTTGGCGCAATCTGGATTGCTCAGGGCTGCTTGGACTTTGTCAACGTGCTGCGATGTGCACACAGTCGTTGAACTAGTTAATTAACCTTACACAGCACCATGCCACCCGAGCCCCATCCTGAGGACCTTGGTCTGGCAGATTCCGATGTTTTTGTTGTGTAACACACTTGTGTGTGTAGGTCAAGCACCAGCGGTCGAGCCCTGAAGCATTCTTGGCTCGACCAATTTCGATTTTCTTCGCTCCCTTCGCCTCTCGCCTGATACCATGGCCTTCTTCGGCGCCTCGTCTGGTGATGCCGCCGCCTGGGCGGATTTTGCCGCCGCGGCGGGCCTCGACGTGGTGGGCCCCACTACGTCGACTTCACCATCGACTACAACCGCGCCTGGCCTGGTTGAAGAGGCGGCTGTGCAGCCCACGCCGGGCTCGCCAGCCGGGGAGAACGCCGCGCCGCCCACACCGGGCGAGCCGGCATTGGTCGAGTCAACAGCGGGCGACGACGACATCGCCCCGCCAGTGATGGGCGTGCCGCCTTCCAGCGGCGATGAGGAAGAGCTCCTGGCTGATCGCGCCGGGGCTCCTCTCTTGGGCGCTGACCTCGTCGACGGCGAGGCCCAGACGGAGCACGTCGCGCCGATCGTCGCCTTCGACGCCCACGACGTCGCCGTCCAGACCGCCGGCGAGGATATCTTTTCGTCCTTCGTGGGCGATACCACCCAGGAGGCTTTGGCGACGGCCATTCGTGCCTTGTCGCGTGACGACCGTCATCGTCTCGTCGGGGCGCTTAGGCTGGCTGAGGAGCAGCCCCTTGTCGACGTGGCGCCGACTGGTGGGGCCAACGACCCTTCTTCCTCGACGGTGCCTACGTTGGACCTCCTCGACCTCGCGCCGCCTATGTCGACGACTTCGCCGGTGGGCGTCGTGGACCCGGGCCCATCGCCGGCCACCGCCCGGACCTTCTGGGAGGAACAGGACGCCACGGCTGTGGCGGAGATGGCCGCCTCCAAGCCGGTCCCCGACGACGACCTCGACGCCGAGCCGCCAACGTCGCTGGAGATCTTCCTCGACGAGCAGGACGCGGCCGCCAAGGCTAAGGCGTCGTCTGGCACGCCTGCGTCGGGGGCGTCCTCGTCGACTACGCCGGGATCCGGGCCCAAGGCGCCGTTCAAGAAGGCGCGTCCCCCGGCACTGGTTCTCGACGTGCCCAAGGAGGCTTCGTCGACCAAGGCGCCGCCTATGCCGTATCCCGACAGGCCCATCAAGTTCCTGGACGACACGCCGGCCCGACCTCCAGTGAAGAAGGCTCCCGCCGGGGCGAAGGTCCCGCCACGGTTCGACGACTAGGGCCAGGTCGTCGAGCAGAAGCCGGTGGGCCCCCCTGCGGCGACTCGGCACCAGACTGTGCCCAAGCAGGAGTCTACGCCCGGGCCGGCAGCAGCTTCCTCGTCCGGTGGGGCGACGACCGACGCGCCAGAGGTGGTCGGCGGGGCTTCGGCTCCGTCCGAGGTGGTCGGCGGGGCCTCGGCTCCTTCCGAAGAGTACCTCCGCCGGGCGGCCTTCGTCCGCCAGGACCAGACGGCCCGCAGCAGGGCTGGCCTCCGGTTGCTGCACGACAGCGCCACCTACGAGGAGGCCATCGAGAGCAGCATCGCCAGGGAGTTGGCGGAGCAGCGCCAGGCGGCGGACGACGCGGCCTTGGCTCGGGCCAAGCCCAAGAAACCGCCGCCGCACTTGGTCGGCACGGAGATGGGCCAGCCTTTCGGCGCCCAGCTGGGCGGGCAGCATTCTGCGCCTGAGGTCACCACGGCGCCTCCCGCCCGGGCGGCACCAGCACGACCCACGGCCCCGAGTGGGGCGGAGCCCGAGGTCACCACCCCTGTGGCACCACGGCCCTCGTCGTCGGCGGCTTCATCTACACCGCCGCCTACGCCCTCGACTATGGCTCCAGCGGCGCCTTCGGCATCCTCCTCAGGTACCGGTTCGTCGGCGGGCCCTGCGTCTGCATGCGCCGGGGTTCCTCCGCCACCGACGTCACCCTTCCCGCCTTTGGATCGCGTCGGCCGGGCGGGCTACGGCACCAGAAATCAGAGCCGCCGGCCGCAGGCGCCGTTGAGCACCTGGGACGCCTTCCGCTTCCCACTCCACGAGCCGGCAAGGAGATCCCGTTCGCCGTGCAGGGGTGGACGGCAGACACCTGGGAGGAGGCGGAGCGACTCGAGGATGCCATCGCCTCTGCAGGGCGTTTCGGCGGGCGTGATCGTCAGGTCCCTGCCCAACAACGTCAGGGGCGGCCGCCTGCCCAGAGAGCGCCCGGCCGACTTCACGCAGTGGATCGGCTGGTGCTTTGTGAAATGTCCTGGCAGCCATCGTCGGGGACAGCCTTGCCCTGATCGCGCCAGGTGCTTGCGGCCAGTCAATTACCCGCCGATGCTGGGCCGACNNGAATGCCAGCGCTGTGCGCCGCCCACCCCGGCACAGCGATTCACCTAGGGCGGGGCCGCCCCCGCCAACGCCCGGGCCGTCTATTGCATCTTCGCCTGGGCTTCTTTTGTTTAAGCTTGCCGCCAGGGACGGGCTCGCGCCTGTGTCCCTCATTTTGCGAGTTATTTGATTCGTCTGGAGCCGCCGGAAAAAGAGTGAGTGCGCGTGTCCTGCTGCCTCGCCTCTCCCCGCCCCCCCTCCCTCCCGCCCGACTCGATTCCTTAAGGGGTTCTACGGCTCTAAGGTTCAAGCCTGTGCGCTTCAGGCTCAGAGGCTCGAGTGTCGCCACCATGGGCCCTCCCCAGGGCTCCTTGCGCTGGCTGAGAGGACCGGCCAGTCCGAGGCGCTCCCGTTGCTCGCCCAGGCCGGGGCCCGCAACATCGCGGATCTCACCGCCCGCGCCGACCGCTGGGTGGCGGCGGGGGTCTCTCCGTTGGCTTTGGAGGCCATGCTTGCGGCACCGCCGCCCGCCGGGGAAACCTCGGCACTGGCGTTGGTCGGGGCCGGGCCTTCTCGACCGGACTTGCCTGTCCGCCGGGATGCGGCACGCGCGTCGTTGCCGGCCGCAGTGGAGGCAGTTCGCCCGGCCAACGTCAAGCCAGGTCTACCAGGGGGCCGGCTGCGCACATGGAACCGCCTGGCCTTCGAGGGCCGAGTACCCGCCTGGGATTGGGGCGGCCTTTCGGGCCAGGGGCGTACCGCAGCGCCAACGAGCGAAGACGACCTCCGCATCGAGGTCGACCCTTTGCTTCGCCGCTTCGCGAACAGGGTCATTAAGGCCATCGTCAGGGGGCTGCCCGGGTCTCGTCTCAAGGAGGCGTTCCCGCTCCCGGCCCTCGCGCCGCTGGTCGATTACGCCGACAGGGCAGCTTTCGACCCGGGCAGGGCGGCGCACTCCGCCGACGTCTTCATCGTGGCGGTCTGGTTCATGCTCCGCGAGATCGAAGTGGCTGCCGCCATGGTCGGCGACATGATCGTTTCGCCCGGCCTCGTCGTCCTCGACTTGCCGTTGCACAAGACCGCCACGGGGGGCGAGAGGACGCTCACTTGCCGGTCCTTGAGGTGCGCTTGTGGCGCAACGCGACACCCGCTGTGCCCGGTGCATGCGGCTATGAGGCACCTGACCCGCCTGGGGGCGGCTAGCCTCCTCGCCTCGTCCGGGCCGTTGTTCCCCGGAGGGGGGGGGGCCACTCGGTCCAAGGATGAGTCGGTGACGTCCGGGGCGTCCTGGAAGCGGCGGCCTGGAGACGGTCTACCGCGACTCCGCCGGGGTGGAGCGGCAGACTTTCGGAGGACATGCCTGCCGGGTCGCCAGGGCGACGTTCCTGGCGTTCAGGGGCATCCCGATGGCAGTCATACAGCTGCTCGACGGGAAAGGGCGGTCCAGGACCAGGACCAGGGGCCCGACCGCTACATATATCTCGCCCGGACGCGGCGCGTGCACACACCGGACCCGGAGGAGCACAACGCCGACCGGGCGGCATGGCGAGCCTTGGGCTGCGGCTGGCCCTACCCGGGCGGCCTTCTGCAGACGTTGCTTCCCGGCCGGTCTCCAGGGATGCAGCAAGGCCGTCGAAAGCTCCTCGGGCTCCTCGTCGCGGGCGTCGGGGTCTTCGCCGTCGTCTCACAAAGCCTCGTCGACCTCCGAGTCGGGGGGGTCGACGTCTGACTCATGAGTGGCCACTCGCCGGGAAAGGGGGGGCCCTCTGCTTGGTTGCTCTTAGACCGCGACCGCCAGCTGCTGGGAGCTGCGGCTGCATCATGCATGGGCCTTAGCCTTTCTAGCTCTTGCGTTTGCCTCGCCACTCCTCTGTCGCCCACGCCTGTGCCGCCAGCCATGGCCCGCCCGATCGCCGAGGGCTACATGACCGTGCCGTGGACGGCAGGTGGCGACCCGGGCGACCTGGACCTGGCGACCAGGCTGCGCTCGTCTTCGCCGACGGGCGCACCATCTGGGAGGAGCTATGCGCCCGTCACGGGCTGTCGGTCAGCTCTGCGCGCATGCTGCGCCTGGTGGGGCGCGACTCCATCCCCGAGTTCGCGGCGTGGGCGGGCGATGAGAGGGAGTTCCTCGTCCGCTGCGCCCGCCCCTGGTTCCAGGGCTTCCGCTCGCCGGGCGGCGGGAGTTGGCTGGAGTGCCCACGGGCCGTCCGGGTCCACGACCGCCGGGCGCTCCTGGCGATGTGGCGCCAGGCTCGCGTCCAAATCGACTGACTGGCTCGGCGAGGACACGCCGGGTCGGGCATACAGCCGCGACCCTTTGTGGGGTCTGCCGGCGCTGCCCGCCAGGTGGCGCCCCCAATGGGCGCAACACTCGTTCCAGACGGGCGACAGCGATGATGATGATGCTATGTTTGGCGCCGTTTTGTCGGAGGAGCTCACCTTCGAGCCAGCCCGCCGGGTCTTGGAGTGGCCCGTGGTCGCGACGGGCATCTACGTGCCAGGCACGTACTGCCGCCGTGGGCTCGGGTGGTGCACCAGCCCCGCCGCGGTGGAGAAGACCACCCGGTCGCCCGTTGCGGGCGTCGCATCGAGGGCGAGAGAGTCCTCGCCATGGTTTGGCCCCCTCCTGCCGCCGAAGCGGGCGGCCTCCCCTGGCAGTGGTGCCGCGAATGCTGGGCCGGGGATTTTATTAGCCGGGGCGACATCGAAACCGAGCTCGTCCCGGAGCTGGAGTAGACGGGCAGGTCGCCAGGGTCGGCGTTTACAGCCGTCGGCCGGCACAGAGCTCGCCCCGCCGGGCGTCAGAAAAGCACTTTGCATAGCGCCCGGTTCTGCTTGTGTGAGTTGGGGGTTTCTCTGGTCCCCCACCCGACTCCCGCTCCTAGCGCCCCACTCTCCGGCTCAAGCTGCACGCCTCGCCGCGGACACTCCCCGCCGCCGGTATGGCCTCGACTCACGCGGCCCAGGCGCTCGTGGACTTCGACACAGCCTACGCCGGCCCTCCTGGGCGCAGGGCTGGGTGGGGGTGCGCGCTGGGCGGCGGCGACCGGTATGCAGCACTCGCTGGTGGGATGGCCTCAGCTGGAACCCGTCTTGGAGGCTTTTCTCCAGTTTGGTGGGAGTGGCGCCATGACCTCGTCCGCATCCGCGCCGAGGTGGTCAGGGAGCTCCAGGAAATGGTCGACGACGCCTCGGAGGATACGATCGCCTGGCTGGGCGCTCTTCCCCCCCACGTGAGGGCGACCTACGAGACGAGCGATCAACCCGCCCCTTCCAGGGAGCGGTGTTCGACAGGCTGCTCCGACGAGGGCTTCGACATGTTGGGCCGGGTCCGCACAGCCCCAGGCTGGAAGCTGCGCTCCGACGAGCGTTACGCTCGCCCTGAAGGGCTGGACCGGCTGCGGGAGAACCCCCCAATACGTGGCCAGGAAGTCGGCCCGCCCACGAGACCAGGAGCACACCCAGGCGCTCCTCGACGAGCTGGTGGCTGAGACTCGCCTGAGCAGGGTCACGGGACCCTGCGGGGCGCCGGAGCACTGGTCTCTGTCCACCGCCGCCCTCCCGTCGGTGGTGGGGGGGAGTCCTTCGCCAACCTCCGCCGGGGGACTGCTTCGCGGCTCTCTCCTTCGCCATCTGCCAGGTCGACGAGCACGGCGACCTCAAGCTCTGCCGGGGCGAGGACTGGCGCGGGTCCGGACACAACGCCACCATGGGAGCCGCCGATGTGCCCACCCACCACTTCCTGGGGGACATCGTCGACCTGGTTCTCCGTGCCTGGGCGGAAGGCTGGGACCCCGTGGTCTTTGGTCACGACCTTCAGAACGCCTACCGTCAGTGGGCGGTTCGACATCCGGGGCACTGCGGCACCTTCCTCCCGACGGCCTCGCGCGTGACGCTCTGGTTCCACTTCGCCATGTGCTTTGGCGCGCGGCTGCGAGCGTCTGGAACTTTAATCGTGCGGCCGACGCCGTGCAGATGCTCCTTCGAGCGCTTCTCCTGGTTCTCCTCGGCCACTTCGTCGACGATTTCAACGGCGTGGACTCCTATGACACGGCCGAGTCCGCCCATCACGCCGTCGCCGACTTTTTCGCCCTTCTCGGGCTTCAGACCAAGCCCTCCAAGGCCCAGGAGCCGGCCACACGACATGTGGTTCAGGGGGTCGACCTGTCCATCCGCCCGGAGGGCGTGGAGTTGGCGCCCACGGCCAAGAGGACGCAGAAAATCTTGGAGCAGATCGACGGGGCGCTGGCGACCGACAGCTTGTCGCCCGACGCCGCCTCGCGCTTGGCGGGTCGACTCACCTTCCTCTCCCAGTCCACCTTTGGGGCCACGGGCCGGGCGGCGATTAAGCCGCTCTACTCCAGGGCGGCGGACACGGCCGCGAACTCAGACGACGCCCTGTCGGTGGGACTTCGTTCCGCCCTGCTGGCGCTGCGGCACCTGGTGGAATCGTCGCGCCCACGCCTGGTTCCGTGGCCGGGACGTGTCCGCTCTACGCCGACGCCTTCTTCCTGGACGGGGACCTGCGGAAGAAGCCCGGGCACCTGGGGCCCGGGGAGGCCGTCCCACGGGCGGCTGGATGGCAGAACGGCTGGGTTCTACGACTACGGGGTCATCAAGCCGGAGCACCTCGCCCCCTTTGCCGCCAGGAAGGCTTTCATCTATGTCCTGGAGATCGTCGCTCAGGTCCTGCCCTTGGTCACCTTCGCCAGGCGACTTAGCCCGTTCTGGATCGCCTTCATCGACAATGTCGCCGGGCAGTTTGCCCTTAATGAAGGGGTACGGCAAGGACCCCTCGGTCAACGGCATCCTGGCCTCCTTCTGGGGCATTGCGGCCGATCGCCAGTGGTCGCCCGACTTCCATCGGGTGCCATCGGCGTCGAACGTGTCTGACGCCATCTCCAGGGGGGACGACTCCCGTGCCCGAGCTGAGGGGTGGACCCGAGTGGCCACCCCGGTGGATGACATCATGGACGTCCTCGGCAGGGCGGCCGCTGACATCGACTTCGCCTGCCACGTGGCTCCTGAGCGACTTTTAGATTTAGCGGTGTGGTAGGTGCCGACGCCTGGTGGGGTGTGGGTGCGCCGGGCGGGCGC
>CAJNJA010014141.1:0-38330 GCA_905231915.1 Symbiodinium necroappetens | reverse complement strand
TGCGCTTCGACCAAAAGGGCGCTACTGCAACTTTTCCGCCTAGCTAGTTTTGGCTAACATGTTCGTTAGCGCCAAGCTTGTATTTCGGAAGGGGGCGTCTCACAACCCGATGCCCTCGTCTGATCCTGCCGCGAGCTGCCAAGCTAAGGATCCTTGGGGCTGCGCTATGGCTGGTAAGCAGGAGGAAGAGCCTTCTTCTCCAGAGGCTCTGCGGCAAAGCTCAGCAAGCGATTGAGCTGTTGGCGAGTTACGTCTGCCTGCCTGCGCTTCAGCGACGTGCTGTCTGTTGACCGATGTTCTTGCTCAGCCGACACGTGGAGGAAGCGGAGACAATGCCAAAGCCGAAGCGCCGTCCGCAGGCTCAGGCACGGGCCCGAACCCCTCAGTGGGTCCGCAGAAGACCCTGAAGCCGTGACCTCTGGGAAGTCGTGAAGGGACGGTCACAAGACGCTCTGGGCTCGCCTCTTCTCGCCAGATTTGTTCTTCGCTTGCCGGCCTCCGTTCAGGCAATACTCAGCCAGTCCCTGCCGTCTGCACCGACGTCTTGTGCAATCTTCTTCCATAGTCTGGTGGCAGCTTCGTCTATCCTTCTAATGACTGACTCCTTTCCTGCTTCTTCAACAAGGTTTCTACAGTGCTGCTACAGTCTTCGTATCCTCTACGGCTTTAATGAAGCCTCAGTTGCCTAAACCCAGCAATCCCCAGACCCTATCATGGAAGACTCCAGAAAGCGTCGGCTTGAAGAGTTGAAGATTTAGTGACAAAATTCTTTGCAGTGGTTCCGGCTCCAGAGCAAAAGCATTCGTCAGGCTTCCTCACTGAGCTTCTTGGCCCGCAGCAAGGAACGGCGTTTGCTCCTGGACACCTGTGTGCCGGGCAACGGATGCCGTGCAGCGTAGCAAGAGGAGACTAGATGACTAGGTTCATGGCATTAAACAACACCGGAAGCGCAAAATCTGGAGAAACATATGCTGGCATCACATGGGACTCGGCCAATACGTGGGATGCTTCAACTTAGTATCTTTTGATGCTTGTCCCTTTCCTGTTGTATCATGTGGGGAGAGTTCGCAAGAATCTTCCAGTATGTCTGTGTACAACACCATCCTGGCATGTTATGGTGTACCAGACTATGTTAGGTTACCTCCTGGAAATTCGTTGCAGAAGTATTCTTGATGAATCTGCTTGCCAGGGTATTCTATCTTCTACTTAGGCACCATGGGCGGCTGTCGTTGGTTAGGTTGCGTTGCGTCAGGCCATGTCGGAACGCCATCTAAGTGCCATGTGTTCCATCCCTGCCGTGTCGTCTGGTGCCATCGTGCCTTGTTTCTGCCGTGTTAAATTGCTGTGCTGTGTATTGTAATCGAAGTGGCTGCAAGTTCAAGGCCAACCTCCGGCAACCACACCTTCGGCAGATCCACCGTCTGTGGGATTTGCCAAGAAGATGCCGGTCAAGGCAAAGATTCAGATCACCTTTTGCTCGTGCTTGCAGTTGGCTTTGCATGCAGAACGTGCCGAAGCCGCCTGCAACACCGCCTCCTGCCCACATCGTGCCGGCCAAAGCTCGACCAGGCCAGCGGGCTTTACCAAAGGAGCAGGGAAGATTTCGCGCTGATCTCGGCAGACACGGAACCTTTCCCATGCAGGTGCCGCGACTAGCACAGCGGCATTTGCGAAGGCCAAGTCTCTGGCGGTTCTTCCAAGTGCCGCGGATGCATGGGAGCCCCATGCATGTGAGGGTCCTTGCAGGGTCTTGGGGCTGTGAGAACGAGGCACAGCCACGTCCCCTCCAGATGCTGGAATGTCGAAGGCTGCAAGGGTCTCAGGAAACAGCAGTCAATTTTTTGCTGCTGGCGTGCTGCTACATCTGGAGCTGTCGTGGACTGGCAAGGTGATGCCTCCATCACCGAGTGTGGCCGTCAAGGCCATGCCACGCAAGACGATGGGTGCCTTGGTACTGTCCTGCGTGGCTTTGTGCTCTCCGTGCATTTGTAAGAAATCCTTTCTGCGTGTGTGGCTGTGGCGGGGCCGTGGGTCGGTGCCCAAGGTGATGGCAGCCGAGCACAAGGCAGGGCCGAGTGCACGACTGCAGTCGTTGCATCCGGCGCTCGAATTGGAGCCATCCTTCCCCCCCAATGGTGACCATTTTTGCCGGGGTCGCGTACCGACAGTCCCCTAGATGGCTTCGTTTCAGCCACTGCCTTGTTGAGAGTGGCAGTTACGAGGAACGTGACATTAGGTCCAATCCCTGCCCGACTTTGTTAGCACTGAAACGCTGAAACTCGTAACACTGATCAGCATTGGCAACGAGTGGAGGTGGTAGGGGCGCTAAACGCAAAAGCATGGATGCAACATGTATGCAATTTCCAGGTGACGAAACTGCATTCGCCAAGCAGGCACTGGGCATGGGCATGCCTGGGCAAAATGGAGAAATTCTGCGCTGGGAGGCTTCGAGTTTGTCTGGCCCGGCTGTCAGCGAAGGCGCCTGGTGCTGTTTGTTTACGGAGCAGCTGCAGACCCTGGTGCTGTTTCAGGTTCAGAGCCTCAACAGGGCAATCTGTCAGACTTGCCACGCCTACTCGAAGAGACAGGTCGGTGCACAGCAGCTCTTGTGCTCAACCCGCTCTGCCCGTTTACCGCCACGAAGCTCTGCTCAGGCAAAGAGGATGACAGGAATTCTGAGGCTGCGTATTCTTGTGCTCAGAAGAAGCCTTGAGCCGTGACAAGGGTCTGACCCAGGATGAAGACGAAGAGGCAGCAGCCAAAGCGGCCAAGCTGCCCCACCAAATGCCTGCTGTGCGATCTCTAATGGGCTTGGATGCTGGTCAGATTTAGTTCTGGGGATTTCATTTGCTGCGACAGGCTCGCGAAAGCTTTGTTCCGGTGTAAAGCTGACCCCCACCAAGGACGATTCTCGCCTGAGCGAGTACCAGATGGAATTGGTCAAGGATCTGGTGCTTTGCCAGAAAAGAAATCGTGCAGCGAGGGTTCCTGCATCTTCCTGCTCCACCGAGGCGAGCGGCTCCAAGTTTCATGATCCGGCACGGGACCCGCAAGCATACCGCAAGCAAGCTCGGAGCCTTGGTGGCAGTACTGGTCCGCAAAAACAGCGTCACGGATCACTGGCATGGGCTTGGGAACGTCACTACCTAAGGAACATGTGCCACTTGGCTGGACACAAGAATTTGTATGCCCGTGGCCCACGCACTCTTCCCCGACCCTTCTCCGTGCCCAGAAAGGCAAAGAGGCTCAAAAACTTCAGTCGGGGCTGGGCAGACCGCGAAGTGAGACAGGCATCTTCAGAGTTTCGGGCTGGAGGTTGGGAGTTTTGTTCGCGCAGAAAAGTCATGTTGCAACATGCAGTGCTGATGCAGAGTTTTGTGCAGGGGCCAGAACTTGCTCAAGTCAATGCTTACGCAGTCCCGCGTCAGCCAGCACGAAAGACTTGAAGAACTGAGGTTTGGTCGAGGTCAGTCGCTTGAAGTTCTGCCACAAAGACATAGGCTGGGCGAACTTCTCCTGAAGCTTCCAGTCTGACATTGTAGTCCAACCGCATCGCCTTCCGCACAAGAACCCAACAACCATCGGACATCGATAGAAATGTGGAGTACTATGTGGGTAGGAGGCTTCGTGCCTGCAATTCTCAAGCTCTGCAGCTGGGGGCCGTGTGTAACTGGCATCTGTGCGTCGAGTTGTCGGGCAGGTCCTCGCTTCTCGCATGGCTCGCACCAGGGGGTGCCCGTCCTCAAGCTGCTGCAGGACCGAAGCGGGCACTCGAGGGCCCGGAGATTATCATTGTAGCACCTGGCCTCGCTCTTCTCGTCAGTTTCAGAAACGTGCGGTCTCCATGCACGTTGGCCCTCAATGGACTTGCTTGCGGGTTTTGAAGATTTCTGAATCGGTGACCCTGGAGGATCTGCATGCTGGGCGTGCCGATCCAAAAGAGCTGCCCCCACTGGTGGTGATGCGAAACAGAGGGGACCTGCACCTGGGCTTCTTTCGTGTTGTGGGCAATGCAAGCGTAGCAGCGTCCCGATGCTAAGGCAAGTCGTTTGCGGCAACAGGAGACTGTATTGCTTAAAACGGCTGCTCGGCCTCAGTTTCACAGAACTCTCACAGAGTCTGCGTCTCTGCCGGTTGCGACCCGCCGATCGCCTCGAGACTGGTGGATCGCTATTGCAAGGTTCGCGATGGAAGCTTCAAAGGCAGTGGATGTCTGGTGTGTCGTCTATGACCTGAAGGCCAAGGTCCGCAGCTTGGTATCATGCCGTGACATGGTGCGCATTTGTCTGAGCATTCATTCAATGGACCTGCCGTCAGAACAGGACACACCTCGCCCGCTGCTTTTCAAGCTGCTCGGACGAATTTAAGCGCAATCGAGCCTCATTCTGCACAACTGCACAAGTTGTCCCGAACGTGCAGCGATCATGCGAGGTACATTCTTGCAACCACCACGCAAGACAGCAACACTGTGAGTGCTCGGGTCCGATGAGCCAACAAAGCCCTGTGACGAGCGACCGCTGCCCAAAAAAGTGGCAGCTGACCAGGCAGCAGAAAGAGGTGTGCAGGGCTGGAGTTGAAGTGCGCGGAGGGAAGCCTCAAGCCGTACGCCGGCACAGCCGGCACCGGCCCTGACTTCCGAACTTCCTGTACCCAGGAAGCGCATGAGTGCGAGGGACGCCCTATCTCACAAGTGGTTCCTGGAGCACCTCAAGGCAGGGGAGGGTGAATACTGCTTGCAAGCTCAGCCATTCTAACACATCAGCAAATCACACCAAATCCCTCAACCCGGAAACACCAAGTAAACGACTTTGCAGACCTCGATTGGACACGCATGGGAATTTCAGATGATGCCTACAGCTTGTTTTTTTTGCTACTTTTGCAACATGCAGGATGCCAGAAGCCATGGCGGTCAGTATCTGAGACCGCGATGCCTGGGAGTTCTCGGGCCCTCGGGTTTTGGGGGGTCGAGATGCCATGCCATCCATGGCCCTAAGGCGATGTGCAGGGCTCTCCGATGGGCACACCACAGTCAAACCCTTCAAACGGTTCGGCCGCAAATCCTCCGAGTGGGCAGCATCCCCAGAGTTCGTGGGCAGAGCGTTCAGTAGTAGAAAAACGAATCTAAGACACACCGGAGGGCCAAAGAAAGCGCATCCCGTGCGGAGGTATGCGGAGAGAGTTGTGAGGCCGCTCCAACTGACGCCTGAAAGTAGACTATGCGGGTGCTGTAGCTTGATTAGACACGGTTGCCTCCTTCAATCTGCTCTGGGCAGGTTCAGGGGATTCAACAAGTGGAAGCAGTCAGCTTTGCGGGTCATCGTTTTCACCTCGGCCTCTGCACGTGCCTGGTTCACAGTTGTCACAGCAACGTAATGAGGCAAACATGCTGCCCGAGAACGAGAACAATGCTGCACGGGAGTTCTTCCTGACTCTGGACAATGAGTGCCGGGGGCAGGTGCCAGCCTCTGTGACTTGTGATAGCTGCGGGTTCGTTTCAGTGAATCGTGACACACCCCGACAAGCCCATGAAAGATTGAAACCGTGACACGTACTGTATTCGGCTTTGCCAAACAGTATGCACGTGTCACTCTCTTTGGCTTGTTGTAGGTGCCATGGGCTACGATTTGTGAGGCGCCGCTGGTGAGCCTGTAGCACAACCGGTCGGTGCTGTGAGCCAGCCGTCGCCAGCTCCAACTTGTGTCTTGTTGCTTGCTAGGCGTGTGGCTTTGAGGACATAGACGACGCCCCAAAGGAGGATGCTGTGCGTTATGTCGCCAGTGATGCTTGTTTTCCGGTCTCTCTCTGTCTGTCTCTCTCTCTCCCTCTCTGTCTCTCTCTCCCTCCCTCTCCCTCCCCCTACCCCTCCCAAGTAGGGATAAATTCCTGACGCACTGGAGGACGTTCGATTCACGGAGTTGCTGGCGGCAACCTTTGAGAGGAAGAAAGGCTTAAGCGAAAAGATGCTGAAAGCCCCACTCTTGGAAGCAAGAAGCGATGGATAGGACAGGTTGTTTCTGTTACGTAGGCTCTGGGCCGTGGAGTGGCCCAGGCAGCATATCAGAACTATGACAAATCTGGCGATGGGAAGGCCAGGGTATTGAGCAGACCTGCAGCACATGCTGCCAGCGCCGCGTTTTTTCATAATGTGATCCGTATCGGTTGCAGTGGTTTGTCTTGAGCAGACTTGCTCCACCTATTGCAACTGTTGCATTGGTAATCGTGCGATCGTCTTCCGGTTGCGGTGTTTGCCACGTCATTTCGGAGAGGGTCGGCAAGAGGCATGTCAAAACAACATTTCGGAACGAGGCTGATTTACAGTTATATAAGTTCTATTATGCCATAATTAAGTTATACATATGCCATGTTCCGACACCTTGGAAGGTGTCTTTACGAGATCTGCGAGAAGGTCGCCTGATAGGTCTCGAGCTCACCAAAGTTGGAATTGCGTCTCTCGTGGGCTACATGAAGCAGCGATTTCCAAGTTGCGAGACGATGAACCGGACGGCCTCCAAGTGATTCATCAGCCAAGGCCCCCTCACGGCCAAAGACTTCAAGCGAATCTCTCGCGACATCGGCGAGAATCAGCCAGACGACGTCGTTGACTTCGACGGCTTTGTCAAGATGCTACTTGGCGCAGAAGCTGTCCCCTTCCTGCCGTTTACAGGCTTTCGTGGTGCAGTTTGATGCGGCTAGTGTATCCACGACCCAAGGATGCGCATCGACAAGACCGGGCTGCCACATAGAGTTGAGAGAGACAGAGACATGTAGAGGCTGTGACTGTGATCGCTGTGGGCCTCCTTGCGCAAAGCCCAACCCCCACGACCAGCGGGTCCGTTGCGTTGGTGAGGGTGTGGGAGTGAGATGCCACATAAATAAGGCACAGTTTTGAATGGCCTTGTCTTTCCGTTGATGGTGGGTTGTCTCCAATGTCTTGCATGGGTTGGTCGGAATGCGGATCAAAAGCTCGAACAGGATCAACAAATCTTTTAATCGGGATGAAAAAGAAAGGTGAACAGGAGGTTACACGACCGAGCAAAACTTACGCTCCACTGCCTCCTGTCCTGATTGTCATTACCGTTAATATGCTTAGCTATTCATCAAAATGAGAACTACTGTTGCTACCATTACAATTCTCTCTTTCCGATTAGTATTATGATTACTGTTATCACTACTGTACAGCTATTGCTATTCTTATTCTTATTGATCTTACCATCATGACTACACCTACTACACTTACGGGTACTGCTAAGTTTATTACATCGCCGGGCCGAAAGTTTCGGTCTGCAGTAGAACACAGACTCTTGCAGAGTAGCAGAGTTCTTTCGGGTCTCGTTTACCCTATGCAGGCTAGCGGAGGAATTGCTACCCGGTTTACAAGTACAATGTTTTTTGATTGCAGAGGAGGCCCCCAGGCTGACTTGTGGTGTTCCAGCATGTTCAAGCTACTGGATCGAACTATCGCCCCTGCGTAGTAGTATTAATTGTTTGTTAGTATTAGTAGTCTTGTTTGAATGATTACTCTCACAGTTCATGAATAGTAACTTTTGTTATTAGTGTGAATAATACTCAATAAAAATAAAAAGAACATGAACACTTGGAGAACAAGAACAATATTTACAAAGACGACCGCAACGACTGTGACGACAAAGACCAAAGCCAGGAGACCACCAAGAGACCAGGAAAACGAGAGAAAAGCGGGACATTGCCGAAATGCTTTCCCCCCAGATACTCGCCTATTAGAAAAGGTAATTAGTAATTATGACTGCATGTGCAGCATTTTGCTGAGTGGACTGTGAAAGCTGTGCTTTGTCACTGGGATGCTCTTGAATAGTGGAGTGTCTACTTGTGGAGCCTACTTGGTGTAGCCTCAAATGTATGTCACATTGGTTGTTTCTGCCTTTAACGGGGTGTAGTGCTTGTCTAGTAGTTGGGAACGACTTGTGACATGCCTTAATTCCTCGTGGTTCGCACATCTGGACCCAGGACCTTCAGAGGGGGGTGCTGCAAGGGACCTCCTTCAGTGCAGACCTCTTTTCTCGGGTCTTGGACTACTTTTGCACAGGGCTCATTGAACGTTGGCGCGCATCTCAGCATCCAGCTTTTCTGAAGTTTCAGTTGCCTCATGCCTTGCTTTTTGCCGATGACATTTTGCTTTTTGCGGCAACAGAGAAAGAGATGCAATCGAAGCTGCATGCCCTCCAACTTACACTCGAGTCCATAGGGTTGAAGCTGAATTTGGCTAAGTGCTCGGTCCTTGACAACGAGGATGGCACCACTCCGGGAGTGTGGGGGCGCAAATCATGCACCCCCTTGCAAGGGGTCAGCCACCTGCTTTACCTGGGCGTTCCTCTTAGCTACAAAGCGACTCCGCTCGGTCAACTAGGGGTATCTTTGGCAAAGCTGTCTTCGGCTTTCTTTGGCCTTCGGAGACTTTTCGACCACCCGGACACACCTGTTCATGAGAAGTTGTTGCTCTTTCAGACATACATCACATCCAAATGGACCTGGTGTTCTCCCACTATTTTTCCCTCGCGGAAATCCCTTCGTAGCTTGGAATCCTTTAAGCACACCTTGCTTCTGTCATTGTTGAAGTTGCAAAGTGACCCTCTTCAAGGTTTCGTCATTAACACGATTGCAAGAAGGAGGGCCGTTAAGGTCCTATGCGAAGTTCATAAATCAACGAGATGGGGAGAACTCTGGCTCAGTCGCCTATGGAGCTTTTGGGGCCATGTCTTGCGACGACAGCCGGTTATGCCTCTTGGTGCAGTCCTCCGAAACTGCTCCTCGTGGCGAGTTCTAACAGGCAGAACAGCAGCGTCAGACCTACTGTTCTTTATACCAAGGAGACTTCAGCTCTTTTGGCAGCAAGTCAGGGATGAATCGCCCTTCCCTGACGTTGAGAGTCTGGCACAGGACAGGGTAGCCTGGTCTAGACTGCTCCCCAGGTGGCTGCAAAAGTGGGGGTATGGGGCTTCAGAGGTTGATCGCCTTCCGCCTAACTACCTTTACGACCGCCAGCTGCTGCTGATAGGAAAGAATCTCGCAGTCCTCCGCCCTGCGCGAGTTTTTCCTGACACGCCCTACAGCAGAGAATTGCAGCATGTACAACGAGGAACCCCGAGAGCTACACAGTGGTCCCTATGGGGTCGACTGCTGGATGAGGGATGCTGCTTCACCATCATCCCCCCTAAACGGGTCTCGAAGCAGCCGGTCCATCTGCAGGTCCGCTACCCTGCTCTGGACTGTACGTCCAGACGCCTCTGCTTTTGGGAATCGGTTCATGCCTTTTGGAAGTGGTTCCCGGAACTGCAGGATAACAGAGCAGCGTGTTTCCTTCCTGCGCAGGCTTTTGCAGCCCATATCTTTGCACACCAAATTCCTTTAGCCTCCCTATCCCAAACCCAATGCCTTGACAGGTGCGAAGTTGAGGTCGACCTTCTGTCATTCTGCTACCTACATCCGAAACAGACACCAACGTGGCTCGAAAACCATCTGCCCACTACCCACGGCCCCTTCCCCGGAACCTACAAGTTCTTGATCAGAAGGAACGACTTCTCCGAAGCCAAGTACTTTGAGAGTTTGCCAGTTACTCTGTAGGGCTTTGTGGAGGGTGTTTGGCTTTGGATGCTTTTAGGCTCCACCTTCCCTCTTCGGCATTCGGCATGTTTCTCTCTCTGCCTGTTCGCTGTAATTACCGCTTTCTGTAGGAAGGAGAGGGGGGGAGGGGGGCAGGACGGCCAACTTATTGCTCTCTCTGGTAGCATTCTGGCCGAACTGCATCAGCAAGTCTAGGTTTTCACCCCCTGCGCATTTTGCCATGGCCCCAGCCATGGATGTTCAGGCGTCGCCGCCACCTCTCCCGGGGAACGTGGAGCAAGGCTATGCAGTGTGGGGTCTCCTGGATCAGCAGATTTTGATGCAGGTTTTCACTGTCTTACTGACCCTGCTGGTGGTGGCAGTGGTAAGACATATTACAGCATGGTGGAATGGGCCAGACAAACCCAAAGGTGCACCTAAGAATGTCGATACACCCAGCGCGGAAGCCTCCGATGGCCCGAAGAGAGCCATGGAGGAAACACCGAAAGATGACAAGCAGGGGATCCTTGAGACCCCTGCCAAGCCAGATAAGAGCACAGTGGTGGACGACCAAGTCCCGCCGAAAACTACAGGGACATCGACAAACCCACCTGCCAAGACGCAAACTGGACCTGGAACGAATGCCGGTGGAGCTGACAAAAAGCCCGATGGAACTGGAGCCACTGACAGTAAAGCCAAGGCTGCAGGTGTTGATCCAGCTCCTGCCCCGGCAGTGACACCCCAGGCCCTCATGCAAGAAATCCAGGCGGTCCACAAGCTGCTCAAATCGGGGGCAGATGGGGGAACCAGCCAGGAGATGAAGAAGGAGATGGACAACCTCCGCAAGGATGTCACCACGATCATGAAGTTCCTCTCTTCGAGCGACAAAGACCTGAAAGATCTTTCGGGTCGCATATCGGCGATGGAGACAGTGCTCGGGGCTGTGAACGCCAGAGTGTGTACCCTCTCGTCCAACCTGGATATACATGCCAAGGCGACGGAGGCGTACCTTAAAGAGGCCCTCAAGAGCATCTCTGTAATGGGTGGCGCAGCGAAAACCTTCCATGCAGACACCCAGGTGCTGATAGGCGCGAAACACGACAATTTGGAGCAGGGGATCAAGTCCTGTATCAACAAGGTGACAAATTGCGACTATGAGTCGCATACTGCGCTGTCCAAAACCCTGAGCGATCTCAGCAAGCAGACCTACGACATGGGCCAAGAGTTGCTGGCAGCCCTACACTTTGTTCAGGGCGAGCAGGGCACTATGAAGGACAACCTGTGGCAGATTGCCAATGTTCTCGGGGACACGGTGGAGCAGGTGAGGATCATTCGTGATTACTGCGAGAGGCCTGTCCCAGTGAACGTTCAGGCAGCGGCACCAGCGGCGGGCATGCCACCTCCTCCTACCTACGAGCCCGGCATACACGGAGCCAGACAGCAGCTGCACCTCCAGACGGCCATTCCTTTGGCCCGAGGAAGTGGAAGTACCGCAGCATCCCAAACGGCCCCGCAGGTGAATATCGACATGGGAGATGGGCGTACTATCAATATTCCCGTGCACAGATAGTTTGCCATAGTGTCACAGGACATAATAATCGCATGCTTGAGGGCAACAGCTTTGTGGATCCTTTGCTTTTTTCGAGTCTTAGCCTTTTGCAAACGCCCTGCTTGCATGCCTGAATTTAATGCATGTCTTGCGTACTGTGCATGCCCTTGCCCTTTTCCTTTGCACTGGCACTGAACTCCTGAACTTTCTTATGCTTCTAGGTTTATGAGTCCTGCTGTTTTGACCCTGGAGTCCCAGTGCCTGAAGCGCGCAGTCTCAGAAGGCGAGCCTTCCTATGCTTTCGGGCATCGTTGCACGCTGCACTTGATTGCACACGCTTCCCTTTGCATGGTACTGGTACTGAGGCAACAGATTCAAAAAGAGCGACCACCGCAGACATGTATACAGGACCTCATGTGTGACATCTTTCCTGTAGGACCCTGGTCTTTGCTGCGTAACCTCCTGGAGTGCTAAACTGACATGTAGTGTGTGAGCCCGAGCTTTCGGTTGTTCAAGCAAGCCCTGGAGCCTTCTGATCGTAACAGACCCTGAGCCCTGCAGTTGAGTCGCTGTCCAATGGATGAAGGGTTTGATTTTCAGCTTGCATCTTACCTCTCTCCCTTTGAACCTCTGCTTGGTGATGAACTCCTGGGAGTGCTTGAAACAATGCCTGAACACATGGCCCATCAATTCGCAGTGGAGTTTAGGTACTATTTGGGAGCGATGCGTAGATCCTGGAGTTGGCACTTCTCTTTCCTTTTTGAAATGCACCTCTACTGCTTGTCATTGGAGCGTACACTACAGGACTACCACCGTCTGCACCCACCGCCCGCCCCTGGTTCTCCGCCCTTTCCACCCCTCACAAGAGAAGATCGATCCTTCATTCAATTTTTGGCGATGGACATGCAGTGTCGTTTCGATGCCACGTGTGAAAGCATGTCATGGCACTTCCTGCGACAGCACATACCAGTCTTCGAGATTTTGCTTCAACCAGCCAGAAGTAGCAGGATCCGGGAGTAGACTGGGGCCCAACATGTTCGCTGTCCCTCTGAAGCCTGCCTTTGGACCGGTGAACCTACATGGCCACCCTGACCCACCCGAATCTGCCGTTGGACAACTCGAAGCAACTGAGGTTGTACTTGTGGACTCCCCCAACAGTGATACTTCCTCTATCTTATCGGTAGTCCACCCCATCCCAAAGGCCCCGCGCGAACACCGAACTGAAACAGTCGAAGCTAGAGCTAAGCAAATCCTTGAGACCCCTGGGGGACCTAGTAAAGCCCAGTTATTAGAGCTCTTTGATTCTTTGCCACGTTCGTTGTTCCGTCGTACAGATGGTGGTGATGGTGGACCCCCGACCTCTTTCGTAGTAGGTGGCGTCAACCCACGATCGTCTACCCTACCTCTTCACCTTTGTAGCTCTCACCCGCACTTTGTCAGAGCAGTAACTAGCTACATCAAAGAGGCGTGTCCAAACCACAAGTATTCGACTTTTGTGATTCGCCGAGGCTGTTCAGGCAGGATTCACAGAGATTGCAAGAACGGACCATGTCCCTCACTGGTAGTAGGCCTGAATGACCAACTTGAGGGAGAGGGCCTTTGGATCCACGACAAGGTAGGCACGTGCATTAAGAGACATCTTGATCAAGACCTCTGGGGCACTGTAGTCTCTATTCGAGCCCCGTTCGTTTTCGACGCCAGAAGGACCCTTCATGCTGGGCATCTATCAGATACCTCGCTTGCACCCTTGCGTGTAGTGTTGGTAGCTTTTACCACTATCAATGCCAGATTTGCGTCACCTAGAGTCAGAGTGCAACTGGAGGACCTCGGTTTCCCACTACCTGCTGCTGCAGATATGCACATGCAAGACGGGGCCATTTTGGGGGAGTGCCCCAAGAGGCTCCGACAGTTAACTTTCCTTGAGGCCCTACATTTGTCCAGGGAAGCGGACGAGACACACGATGTAATCGAGGTTCTTGACTCCCAGGACTAAAGCCCTTTGCGGTGTCGAGTAGCCCGTGTGTAAAATGCGAGCTGCTGGTTTTTCCTTTGCAGGACTGGAATTCATGAATTTGTTGCTGGACTGTTGCATGTTGCATTGCATGTTCTGATGCTATGCGTGATGACGCCTGCTTGAGATGATGACTGACTTGGCATGCCAGTCCTGTCTGTCGGTCTGGTCTTTCCCCCCTGCCCTTTAGCCCCTACTTTATCATGTTTTATCCTTTGCTTCCCTCCCTAACAACCACTAACCCGTCCGCTGCGCAGCCATGGACCACACATACACTGTTTGGAACAAGGCAGAGAGGAGTGGACTGCAGAGGCATCAGAAACCACCGATGGAGGTAAGGAATTCTTCAATGGGCCGCCAAGTAAGGCAGCAGGGGCTGGAGGGACCAAGATTTTGTCGGCAACTTGTCAGCTACGGCCTGGATACAGTGCAAAGTCGTGGGCCTTCACTGGGAGCGAACTTGAGAAAATTTTCCGGGTTACCGACGTGAGTGAGTGACACCTGGGAAATCTCTGGCTTTGTTACTGTGAGCTAGACGACTGGGCGATTCCAAAGTCCCTTAGGTGAACCAATGTGTGTCTGCACGGCAGCTGCGGCATTGCCAATGCGGCCCAACTGTGAGCCTTACTGGCCCTGGGTCAGTGGAGACCCTTGACAACGAAGGTGTGAACCTTGTTTGATCACGACCCCTGCGGGCGCGATGTATGCCTTTCTGCAAGTACTTCTGCCAGTAGCCGATGCACGACTGCTTTCCGAAGGTGTTGATGGGCGATCTCTGAACAAGAACCTTTAATTTAACCTAGTTTCCTTCCTAGTTCCTTCCCTGTCTCTGGAGAGCTTCACCTGACTGTGGTCACTTGCTTTCAATTCTGGTTATGAGTTGTGTTTGGTTGTTCTTCGGTGTCTGGTTGTTGGGAAGCTCGAGGGGACGCGCAACAGTAAAATCTGTTGCTAACAGGCAGACCATCGAGATACCGGGTGGTTCATGGTTCTTAGATGGGGTTCTGGGCTTGCTTTCTGCCTATGGTCTGTCTTTCCTGTATCACGTCGACCTCGCACCATGAACCTCGCCTGGCCTGTCCGAGTTGTGAGAGCGTAATTCCTCGTGGTAGAGATCGCTGGCTCTTGACCTCGGGTCCCATTTGAGGGCTGGGCAAGTTGAGAGCCTGATCTACATCATGAGGCCCCTTCTGAAGCAAAGCTCAAGACAACCTCACTAGTGGGCATAGTTCCTCAGCAATGCGAGAGGGGAAAAAATATTCGCCTCGAATGCCTTCCCCAAGTACTGGCGGGATTCAGACATAATTGCCCGCGCCACAGCGGCAAATGCGAACCGCGAACATCCTGTGCAAAATAGGACACAGGGACCCGATAAGCAGAATCCGGTGTAAATGATAGGACGTGCGGAGCCTCTTTTTTGATTCCGGAAGCGGGACCTCATTTCTTCTTGGGGGCTTAGTTTTTTTTTTGATTCTGGTTGTTTTTTGATCCGGCACTCGGTTAATCTGCCAAACGCTGGTGACAGTGATTTCACATCTATGACGAGAACTCACGATTCGGTTTGTAAGGGTTCGAACTTGCAAGCATGCCCATGTGCCAGACAGCAGCTGACCCTCAAAACAAGACGAAGTTCGCCAGAATTTTCGTCTGAATCGCAACACCCAGTGCAACCCAGCAGTCAAGAGTTGAAAGTGAGGAGACGGATAAACAATAATCGTACGACCAATTGGCAGTCTCAGTTCATCTAATGGGGAAGATGTTGTCCTCACCTTACCAGACGACTACCGACCTCACCCGAGCCCGCCGGAAGGATACGAAAGACACTGAAGGATGCTTGGCAGCAAGCCGATGCTTCCGCAGTCCTTCGAAGCAGTCGAAAAGGCTGCTTCTGCTTCTTGATGCTTGCCTCCGAGGCCCGCGAAGCAGAGAAAGCAGCGAAGGCTGCCAAAGATGGAGCCGACGAGAGCGATTGCTCTGGTGTAGCGGATGACTAGCAAGGGAATCTCCATGCTTAATGTCTTCAACATCGGGATTTGCATTGTCGAGCAAGCACTGAGGCATCGCTTCTACGGTTAATTCTATGGTTAATTGGAGTGGAATGTTACAGCATCTGCACAAACCTCTGCAAGGAGGTCTGTGCAGCGGGGAATCCGACACTGCACGCCGTGACCTGGTATACATCACGAACGTGACTAGACCAGGATTGCAGAGAACCGTGTACAGCCATCTTCGCAAATTTCAACGTCGTGTTCAAAGGGCAGCAAATCCTGCTGTGTCGTGTTGAGTGGGCCTTGGCCTCAAAACACCAAGAGACACCACTGGTCTATGAGTTTTTCTTCCTGGAAGTCTTGACATCCTTCGCGCAAGCCATGTTATTGCTGTGAGAGCATGATTCACCTAATGCACTTCTGGGGAGGCAGCTCGTGCAGTGCAGCCGACAGAATGCCAAAAAGCAGGCAATACTGTGTGCTTGCTGCATGTTGTGATTTGCCGAAGACAAGACAAGAAGCTGCAAACCAAACCCTTCTATTGCTCAAGCAGGTCTTAAATTTGCTCAGCAAACCTCAGAGCTCCAATTCGAAGGATAGGCGTTAGAGTTTAGGGCCTTTGGGGAGACGGGCATGCGGAGGTTGTGATGAGTGGTACGGGAGCGGGTCCCGCGGGACTGGCGAGACGGCTTCCGGTCTTTGAGCCCCTTGCACGGCCCAGCTACGATCCCTTGGGGCCGCTGAGTGGCTACGACTTGGGCAAAGGGCCTCAGGGTGAGCCGGTGTGGAGCCGCCTCAAGAGTTCGATTTATCCAGTTCTCGACCTTTGCGTGGACGCATACTATGCATCGCTGAGCAGCAGTTTCCAGGGCGAC
Source organism: Symbiodinium necroappetens (assembly GCA_905231915.1). Taxonomy (NCBI): domain Eukaryota; class Dinophyceae; order Suessiales; family Symbiodiniaceae; genus Symbiodinium; species Symbiodinium necroappetens. Next base: position 22,331 of record CAJNJA010014141.1, on the reverse strand, counting down.
ATCGAGTTCACACATCACACAGGCGCCGTGGAAGAATTGATGCGAGAGGGTGCTGATGTAGAGGTGCGGGACGAATTGAGTGGTGGATCGCCTTTGCATTTCGCCGCTGGCTCTGGATCTCAGGCAATTTGTAGACTCCTTCTGCAGGCAAGGGCGAGGGTCTGTGCAAAGGATGTCCGCCTTCAGACACCTCTTTGGTGGGCTGTAGCTGCAAACCACAGGAGCATTTGTGCAATGCTTCTTGAAGAAGACGGTCGACAAGCATACTCCACCAACATTGACCATCTCACGCCGCTACACCAGGCTTCTCTAATGGGCAGGTCCGAGATTGTAGAGCTCCTTCTCTCAGCGACTTGTGGAAATGCTGGCCTCCGAAATCGGTATGGCCGTCCTGAACGGCTCCCTTCAGGTCCAAACTTGCGAGCTGGGCGAGGCCTCTTATCACCGTTACACCTGGCCTGCCGCCAAGGAAACTTAGCAACAACTGCAGTCCTGCTCAAAGCGGGTGGAGACCCGCAGGTGGTGTGCAGCCTTGGCCGCACCGCATTGCATCATGCATGCGCCGGCGCCGGCACAAAGTCCCAAGGCAAGGACGGTGGGCTCTTGGAGCTCTGCCATTTGCTCATCCGATCTCGCCCCTCCATCCTGTCGCTGCGAGATACACATGGAATGACTGCAGCACAGCTGGCACAGAGCAGAGGCTTCTTTCCACCGGAGCTCAGGCTACTCCTGTCTCGAGTGCCTCCTCCAGGAACCACGGCCAAAGACAGGGCCGGGGCCGGTCGGCGAGCCTCGTCTGTTTCAGGCTGTTCCGTGCGCCGCAAGCCCGGTGCTCTCAGCGCAGCTTGAGCCAGCTGGGCTGGGCATCAGAATGCCACAGAATGCTACAGAGAGTTTGTTTCACTTGCGCTAACGAACAGATGTTCAGTCACTGTGCGCGTGTCAAGACGACGGTCCGAGTCTCCGCCGGATGTACCTTAAGCTTGGGATTCGCAGTGCTGCTCCGCGAACAGTCTGTGGATATTATGTGTGTATATGTTATGCTGGAGAACTGCTTGAGGCAAAACCAGCTGGCTACAAGCGCCTCACAGAGATCATCGACCAACCGGTTCTCTTCAAAGGTGGAGTCAGGCGAAGTGGGTACGTAGTAAGAGGAGGTGAGCAAACAATGCATTCGATGAAGGCCCGCAGACATTATCCAGGGGCAGATCGGAACTTGCTTCTTCTTAGGTGTGCGGTCCTGAGCCCAACCCGTCACGGAGACTTTCGGAAGATCATCCAGGAACAAGTGTTGACAGTTGCAGGTACCTGTGTTCCGCCAGCATTTCTGCACGACAGTAGTCCAACGGCTCAGCCCCTGTACCAATCCTCGGCCATGGCTCGCGGCAGGAGGCACCTGGATGCACCTGATCCCGAAGCATCAGATCCAAGCCACCACATGCTCATAGCCGAGCGATTCACAGTGCATTCCAGCCGCGCTGCTGCCGGCCGTAAGTTCAGCAGCTGTCTGTGGCAGGAACTCTTCGCGCATCGTCCTCGTCCTGGGTGCTGGGGAACCTTGGACCGGTACAGGTTGACTTAGGACCAGAATTGGAAACTCGGCATCGCTACCTCGAGAAACCTCTCAATCCCGGTGATCAGCTTTATCGAATTTTCGTTACTTTCGTTAAGCAAGAAGTGTAACTCATGGTCAGCTGTGCAGCTATGCCACACTTTGAGTTTTAGGTGGCGGCCTATGTCACTGCCAACTCACTTCCTGGCTTCGCTTTCACCGGTCTTGGACGCGCTGCAAGCATGGGCCTTCAGCAGACGACACGGCACCTCGAGCCCGTCTTGTTCTGCGTAATGCTCACCCTTTCAGTCCGTTAGCGGCCCCTCCGGGCCTTGTTGGCTGCAGGTCATCAGTGACAGGAGCAGAACGCCCTGTGCAAGCTTTGCCCAGCCGGCCGGCCCTGCCAGTTGGCATCGAGGAGGCGAACTGCTCCGTTGAGTCGGAAGGTGCTGTTGCTGGCAGTGGCACAGGTAACCACCACCAGCTCTTTGCTGGGGAGCATGGGGCCCTTGGGTGTTGCTGGTCAAGCTGTGGCTGGCCTTGCTGCGCTGTACATCATCATGCAAGATTCTCAGAGAACTTCAGACTGCCTTGTTCGGGTATCCTGCATGCGTATCTGCAGGTCCTTTTGCGAATATGTGTACCATCGCTACTTCCAGCATTTGGGCCCCTTGGTCGATCTCATGAGCCGTGTTGGGTGCACGTCTCTCTGTCGTGTCGTGAGAAGACTCAGGACTGAACAAAGTCGACGCCGCCTCCCGACTGCAGTTGGGCAGTGCTGCAATTCGTGTAGAGTCTGTAGAGGTGCATTGAGAAGCTCAACCTTTCATCACAAGGTTCGGGCTGTCCGATCCACTCTCAACTTGTCCACTTTCCGCGGCGATGGCCATGTGGAGCATCATCGGGACCTCAACCAATCCTGTGGCTGCTAGTTCTTCAGGGGTTTCTGCAACAATCTCCACTCCTTCTAACCCGTCAGAAAGTCGTAACAGTCGTAGCAGCTGCTGAGACAGCCGCCAGCGCGGACACGCGCAGAACCTCCGTGCACTGCTCGAAAATGCTGCTTCTGCGCGCTAAGTTGCAGCCCTTTGTTTTAAACTGTATTTTTGGCAAGTCTGGGTCCCGGCAAGACCCCCTTGCCTAAATTTTGGGCATTTTTTGGATTGGTTGAACGAAAGTGAAAGTGGAGCATCAAGTTGTTGAATCCGATACGTTAGCTTGTGCGCAACCAGGTAAACCGTCCACAGGCTGTATCCTTTCAGTCTGTAACGACATTGAACAAAGTGTTGCAATTTTGGCTTGCGAATGCCTTTAAGTTCTAAAATTGGAAATGGAAACATCACCGTAGGTTCTTATTACGTTTGTTTGGGAAGACACACTGCTTGCAACCTTGTCAAAGGCAAGTTGATGCCAAATTATTGAGCACACTAAATCACTAAAGCTAAGGCGCCAACCCTCAAGGCACAAGTTCAACAGTTTAAGCTCTTGTAAGGCTGGGGTTCTGAGAGACGGGAATCCTTTGTTTCTTATTCTGTACTTTCTCGGAATGAACGGGGGTTGGGTTCTTGTTTAGTTTTTCCTTCCTGCGGGGGAGCGTTCACAAAAAAACGTTGCCGTGGACCGGGTGCGGGTGCGGAGTGGACGGCGAAAAAAGTCAGAAAGCCCTGCTCTGGATCATTGCTCTCCCCGGCTCTCCCCCATGCCTAAAGAACGGTTTGATTTTGGGTTCTCGGCTTCACCTTGTTCGGTGAAGGTTAGGGGGGTTCAGACTTGAAGGTTGTTGTCGTGTGCTTCAGATGTGTTGATTGTGAAGCAGAACGTCATTAAAGCCCCCCCTTCACCCACCGCAAAGAGCAAGCAGAGCACATTACCGACAACAGCAACGACGTAAAACGCAAATTGCGCAAAGCGCACCATAGCAACACCTCTTGTCCGTATTGTGGTGGCGGTGGTGGTGGGATGGTACGAGTGGCAGCGCGGGGCTCATGACACATGGGTTGGACGAGTCCAGACTGACTTGGATATCTTGGACAGACAGAAAAGCAAAAATTGGGATGAACGAGCTACAGAAACGTTGTAAGCGAAGATGAGGGTACAGGCACAGGGAGATGACCTCTTGTCGTTTTGTTCTTGACCTTGTGGTTTCTTCGACAGTAGGGAATTTCGGAAGATCCCTCCAAGCGAAGCCTTACTCAATATCCCGGACACAGGAGACAGTCGAGGAAGACATGAGCCTTACTATTGAACCTGGACGCGACCCAATCTTGGACATGGACCCCTGGAGAGGTGCAATCCATGCTCATGTAGAGTTTCCAGCATCCGGGGGCCTGCATCTTAACTTTCATTTCTGCCATTGCATGCCATGTGACCCCGTAGGTACGTGCTTCCCATGGGATGGTTTCGCGAAGATGAGCGCTGGTGTCATGCACCTCCCCAGGAAACCAGTCGTGCTGACACGCAGGTGCGCATCTCTGGCATTCAGAGTTTCGGCTTCCGAGGCTCCTTGCCTACCCGACCCTGACCTTGCTGGGCTGGTCCGGCTTCGCCACTTGGATCTGCAGGGAAGCGGGCAAGTAGACGACGGATGCAAGGAGAAGTGATAGCAATAGCGAGAAGTAGTACGCAGCAGGACTTGCAGACGCCTATGGTAGCGTGTTTGCTCAGTCTAGTCTAGCGCAGCAGAGCAGGTCGCCGCAGTTAGTATCAGTTAGCTAGTAGCGCTCTAACCGACGAGCCACAGGCAGTATGTAACCACAGCTTCGGTGAGGTCATTGTCCCCGTGGTCATGACCGCGATGATTCTCCATGCCTTGGTATGGAACGCACTTTTTCGGCAGTTGGCAGAAGTAGGAGGTCGTCTCAATCACTTGCATTGCATGCTTTTGCATGCAATGCAAGTGTTCCCTTGCCGGCGAAATGTGTGCAAATGAATCACCTAAACCATCAAGGTGGACCGGGAAGGAACTGTCTTGCTGAGGCTCTTCACCCGAACATGCATGGCCTGGAAGATGTCCCGGTGGAGGCGGTGGAGCGGTGATTTGTGTCAAGGATAAGCTCCGGTTTCAATTTGTTCAGGTTGGTGCGCCAAGCTGGGTCCTCGCTGGCTTGCGCGACTCCGCAGTGTTCAACTACCTGCGCACGAATCACGAAGGCCTCGGTAGGAATGCAAACTGTAGTGCAGGAAGATGGGAGCTTACCAGAATCGGAGGACACCACAGAGCCACTGGTTCCCACGGCAACTACAACGTTTGCTGTCCTGGAATGGATCAACTCGCCGACTCCCCAGCAGTGGAAGAAAAGAACAAATCAAGCTTGAGCTAAATCTTTCTTCTGGGCTGAGTCACTGAACAGGTTGGTACTACCGTTGACTGCGTGACAGGCTGCTTGCGTGCACAAGGATTTTTTTTTCCGTCTTTGTCGTCCAGCAAATTCGACGGAGTAGAGCTAAGAGTCACGTGGATTGTGTTCGGCATGGGACGGCACCAGATGCAAGGTGCTCCGCTGCCCAAGCCTGTTCCAGATTGGGTGACACTGCTTGCGGCCGTCGCAGCTGCTCCGCTTATGCCTGCCATGGCGTCACTTACCGAAAAATGAGGTGCGAGCATGCGTTTCGGCTTCAGGCATGTAAGAGAGCGAGCCTTTTTGCTGAGGGTCGTCTGCTTGGTGGTGCTAATCTCTTTCCCTCCTCTTCCGCGAGCTGCCGAGTTGGGAGCCAAATAAAAGGTGCCTCAGCTGCATCTCTTGGAAAGGTCCCAGGCAGGTTGTGTACTCAGCCGAAGCTTCTGCAGCCAAGGCTTGGAGACTTGTGCCACCGTGAGGCTGTGGCTGCCGCACGTAGGCTTGACGAAGCCGCAGATGTGAGCGCCGGAATTGTCTATCTCTTCCTTGCCTAGAATTCTGCAAGTTTTGAGGCCTCCCAGCTGGCTCAGAAAATTTTCCGTACGATGTTTCCATGCAATGTATCTAGCAGCATGCGGTCCTGCTAGACTTGTGTCTGAACGCGATAGGAGCAAGCAGGCAACACGATGTCAAAAGCGCTGGGACGTGCTTTGATGTGGATGAGCAAGATGCCTCCACAAACTGATATCCTTGGCCCTAGGCATCCGTGCCTGATTTTCTGCAGCTGCGCGGATTGGATGCAGTATAAGTGTAGCACATACTTGTAGGCCGGGGGGATTTTCTGCGAAAGCTTTCCGAGCTGCATCACCGTCTCAGGCATAGCCGCCCGCTAATCCCAGACATTTTCACAATGCCGTGTTCAGTTTTCTCAGCGAAGCAATTCCTTCGGCTCGACGCCGGGATTGCATACGGAGCATAGCTTCTTTTGGAAGCTATTTCTTTTCCAGATGAAAAAATCCATGTTCCTGCAAAGTCTCTCACGCAAGCTCAGCGCCTCTTCTGGCAAGGGTGAGTAGGCGACACTGCCGTGCGAGGGGCACTCGACATCATCTGAAGCAGCGGGCAGGGCTTGTGCAGAATGCTGCCAGTCGGGGACGCTGGCTTGTGAAGGTAGCAGCATGTAGCAGGAGATGAGCTGTCCGGTGTGCCTTGCACGCTGTCGTTCACACGACAACTAAGACCATCGAGTGAAAGTGGAAGAAACATTAGGCAATGCTTGTGGTTGCAGTGCTCCCCGTGCTTGCAGAGTGCCGCATCCTCCATGCAGTACTGCATCGGAACAACACGTAGTCAGCATCACGTATCTTACCACGCCAAGGCGCTGGGCGCAATGGCCACGACACCCAGCGCTTTGATGCAGCCATATTGTGCCTTGCGGAGGTGGCAGCACTGCCGCATGATGCCGCGTGCTTGCCGAGGTTGGTGAAGATCCAGACAATGTGCGGTCTTGCTTCCTGGAGCACGATATAGATGTTGGCGTGTATGGCATCAGGTGCACACGGCACTTGGGCGCTTGTCCTGCGCCGAGCAGCCTTGGGAACCAAGCTGCCATGACGCAGGTTCTTCCTGGACGGGGAGTGGTATCACACGATCATTGATGACCTGTGGCGGCAGATCTGTCTGTGCTTGGACTTTGCGAACTTCTGCGGTTTGTTTTAAGAATGCTTCTGCACCATTCCGCAGAGCATGTTGTTACAACACTGTCTTGCGTCTTGCTGTTCGGCTGCATCATCGCATGTTCACGGATTGTGGAATATCCATACTGTCAAGGACTGGATGCCCGTTGACCAGTATGGCCGGCTGCTGTGCTAGGCTCAGGTATTCGTTTTGTGGACAGTCTTGATGTGCTTCGAGAATGTTTTTTTGCCAGCGTCAGGTATGCCAAGAGCTACGACCATGACGAAGTGCTTGAACCTAAGGTATGGGGATTCGACATGCTGACTGGGGAGTAGCTTCAGCCATGCAGCATGCATGCCGCGGGCAGACTGCGGTTCCACTGCGATCGTGGCTGGTTCGACAAACGATGACAGTTGCACGGCGAGGTGGGTGCCACTTCTGGAGAAAGGTTTCTGCAAGCTGCGGCCTTTGTCGGTGCCGTAAGAAGTCCGCACAGCCGACCTGCCCCTCAGGATGCATAGATGCTATGAGATGTGCGACGGCGGTTTGCCTGGAGAGGCTGCCTCGCACCTCTTGCCGACGTCAGACGGCTGTTGGTGCAACTGTTTCCAGGCCGTCTCACTCCTTTTCGGCGGTGCCATGGGCAAGTTAGGCTCCGAGAAGGCTTCAGGCTGCCCTTGTTGAAAAGGAGATCTAAAGCTGAATCGCACATGACATCCCGTCGGGCTGTGCAGGCTTTAGCCAGAGTCTGAAAGAGATGCAAGGATTATAATTAGAAGCGCCGCTGACCTCAAAACCATGTCAAATCAGAACTCATTCTAGGCCATACTTTAGTTGTTTTCGAAACTACCGCATATGAGAGCATCCGGCACCGTGCTCCGTGGGAAAGGCCTCAGCACCAGCTTGTCGTATTCTGACGCTCGCAGTCACCTCAGCCAGCAGTTGGCGCCATGTACAAAAAGCAGATGGAGAACCGGCTGCGCCAATGGACCAGCAGATTTGCCGTGCCTCGGTCTATCAGGGCCTTCGGCCTTCGGAGCCCATCTCGACTCCACATGTCCCCGACCGCACGAATCTCCTGCTTGTCTTTCCTCAGGCGTCCGGCGTTATGGGATGCCTCGTTCTCTGGGGCATGCGACGCCTTTTGCGCCGGGAGTGGTTGAGAGCTGTGAGTTGTCAAAATGTCACAGAAGGGATCGGCTCCAGTGCGTTTCAGCTTAGATTTGGCACTTTTTGCTCTGTTTGCAGATGCCATAGCTTGAGCCGAGTCGCCGACTGCCTTTTTTTTTTTACATGTCGGCTTTCCTTTGCCGCGCACAGACTGCAAGGTCCGATCGGTGCTCGCAAACACCTTCACCTCCTTCGGGGCTGCTGCTGCGGCAAGCAATGAAAGATCACGCTCGGCCCTGGTGGACGAGTCCATGGAGCCTCGTGCAGAGGCTGCCGCGTCGAAGACTTGCCCGAAACTCCACATCCAAAACTTTCAGTTTCTTCTTTCGTTCTACTGGTATGCCTCCGTGATCTTGGGTGTACTCTGAAGCACAACTTCGCGAATGCCAGTGCGTACATGATACCTAAATCTCGCGCATTATCGCGATGAAGCGATCTTTGCGAAAATCTCAAGGGTGTGAGTAGGGCCTGCAGAACCCTGGGCCATCCTGCCGAGAGCGATGGTGGATGAGAAGTAGTCTGAACACAGTTCTACAGTCCCAAAAAGAGTCCGCACTTCGGGATGCAAGCAGGAGCTGGAGCTTCCGCTGCCGCTTCAGAGCAAAGTCTTGAGGCACATCTCCTTTTATGTCGCTGGGCTTAGGAGTCCACGAGGCAGCAGTCTGACAGTGTACTGACTCGCGACTTAGGATGTTTATGATGTCGGCGACGAGGTCTCTGCATGCTTTGCCTTGTCAGCACATGCCGTAGTTCCGGTCTCAGGATCCTAGTTTTAAGATGTATGCGACATCGATACACGACGCGCGCAGGAGGTGTTGGGCACTGGAATGCATGGCGCTGTCTTGGTGGCCAAGCATCGCAAGAGTGGTCGCAGGGTGGCTGCAAAGTGTCTGGAGGGTGCAGAAGGGCCGTTGCCAGACGAGGCCGGGAATGCTGAGAGTTTGCAATTGGTCACCCAGTTGCGTTGGATACGTGTGGCTGATCGCCAAGGTCAGCTTGTATCTCCGACTCTCACATCCCAACATCTGCCGACTGCTGCAGGTGCGCACAGGTCTTGTGGCTAAAGGGAGATGTTGAAAGAACATACTGGCTGACTTCAGACGTCCGAACCAGACTCGAGTCACGCAGGCGCTGGGTTTAAAGGTTCAGACTCTGTCCTTCTCTCTGCCTCGACTCGGATGCGAGCCAGACTCAAATGTCCCGGAGGTTTGCCGGCAGTCGATGGTTGCTGTCGCATGTTCCCAGGGCAACAGTGCACGGCAGTAGTCGTGGTTCGCTGACCAATAGAATCCAGGAGTTGCATCCTTGGCGGAAGACATTGGTGCAGGTCTTCGAAGCATACTTGAAGCCACGTCACTGGCTTTTGCGTTGCATTGCAAGTTTGCTTATAGGTGATCCGAAGCCGCTCTGACTTCCCACAGGAGCATATCTCGGAACAAGGGCCTCGAGAGTACTAGGTCCATCTGCGTCCTCCTTGACAGATAAGTGCTGCACAAGCCTTCGGCACAGACGCAGCTCAGTGTTTCCCGTAGTTCGTCCGAATCCCTTCCAGATTCTGGGCACGTTTCCTGTGATGACGAGGGGCATTTGTTCGCCAGTGGGAATGCGCGTTGGCCGCGACTTTTGTCACTTCCATGTCTTTTCTGTCTTCTGATAAACGAAGTGCATGCCCAAGACTGCACGCGGGTCTGCATGCGGGTTAAGCTCAGGCCCTCCGGCTGCGAGCTTGCAGAACTCTGGGAAGCTTTCCCTGTTTAGGAAGCCCAGCAGTCATCCCGCTTGAGAGTCACAAGCACATGTGTTTTGCATCAATACGTACGTTCTCATGGTGCCACTGCAGAGACTAGGTCTACTATCTTTTGTTATCATTCTGTCTACCGCTCATCTTCCGCCGGTCTACCCAAGTCTGTGCTTCGGTTTCGCTTTCATCGCCAGCATCATCGGGAGATATCGGCAGTCGTAGAGTCGTAGATTCTCGTCGACCTTTGCTTCCAAGCTCTCCGCAGGCCTTCGTGGAAAAGAACGGCGACATCTGGCTCTGCATGGAGCTGTGCTCAGGAGGCGGCTGCAGATTCCCGGCTTCACTCTTCTTGGCGTCTTCGAGCCTATGACGAGAGCAGGTGAGCTGTTCGAGCTGGCGGCCGGAACTTCATCCGTTGTGCGGCAAGGGCTTGCCATGCTGGACACAGAGGCTGAGTGCCCACAGCTTTCTCCATGCATTTTGCTGAGTAGCGGTGGCAGGCCAGAATAGCAGTGCTGGTGAAGCAAATGGCTGCTGCCATACGCTACATCCATAGCATGGGCATGGTGCACCGCGACATCAAGCCGCTAAGACGCGCATGGAATGGGTTGGGGTTATGAACAGACACAGCTACGACTCTAAACGTGCTTTGCTGCGTCGGTGTGTCGGCCGAGGTTGGAAAACTGGGTCTTTGCATCGCCGGCACAGGAAAGGCTTAAGCTTATTGACTTCGGCTTGGCCACAGCGTACATCGCCGGCAAGGATGACAAAGGTGCGCTGCGTCCTGACGCATGTCATGCATGGAACCGCTTGGACCATTACCCAATCGACGAAGTGCCAGGGCGCACTCAGAAGCTGAACCAGATGTGCGGAACTTGCTACTACGTCGCACCTGCTGCCTGTTGGCATCGAACGGTGCAGAGTGTGGATACTCAAAGTCTTTGTGCACACAACGTTGAAGCCTTTCAGCCCGTGCAGCGTGGAACAGCCAAGGAAGTAATTGGATTGAAGGATGGCGCAATTTGCAAGGGCGATGGGTATGGACAAGAGGTAGACATTTGGGCTCTCGGAGTGCTCGTGTACATGCTCGTCAGTGGAATGCCTCCATTCAACGGCAAGTCGCACGCCGATGTGATCTGGATGCTCATTTTGAGGCAGAAGAGTTTTTTTTCCCTCAGGCGGCAGCAGTCAGTTTCAGCTCAGGTTAGCTTCCTCGGCTTTCAGCATTTTCAGGATCCCTTAGATGTAACCCGGCATATCGCTCAAAGTCCGGAAAACCACAGAAAAATTCTAAACATGTAACAACAATTCGGCATTCTACTTGTGGCAAACTCGTCTCTATGTCATGACTGCACACAGATGATGGCAGATAGGGGTGGACCTTTGTCAATAACGGCCAGTCGATGGACGGACGTGGCGCGTGTCAGTTTATGTTGGCCATGGATTTGTGCAGCTTGTGTCTGGTAGGTTTTATCCGGTTCGTTCCATGGAAGTTCGCACACTTCCTGCATTCGATATGCGACATTTACGCACGGGGCCTCGCGCGGTCTTTCCAAGGACGGTTGGTGGGTAAAGCGTAAAGGAAATGTAGGCACTGAAGTGCGTGAAGCAGTGCGGAACCCAGCCACAGGTGTTCCTAACACGAACGCTTGTTCCATCTGCTGAGGAATATTGCGAACTTTAAGTTCTGCGATGACCCGCTGGCAGACGCTTTTGTGGGGCCACGATGGGAAAACGTCTCGCCACAGTGCAAGGCCACGAATCTCTTGCTCAGCTTCGGAACGCACATAGCACATGGAGCTCGTCAGGACTTGATTCGACGGTGTATGGAGCGGGACCCTCAGAAGAGGCGGTCCTTGCTGCGATCTCTTCAGAACTTCCCATCACGCTTTCACTTCCGGGCCCGGGGCGGCCCCCTGGACAGGCTGACGGCTGCTGGTGTCCAGGTGCATCCATGGCTCTGCCAAGTCGGGCCGAAGGGGCCCGTGGCACCGGTGACCCTCGCACCAATCCTCAAGGACATCGAGAGAGCTGGGAATCGGGAAGACAAAAGCCTTTCGATCATCGTCGCAGGATCTTTGCTTCGCTGGAAATCGCATGGCTACTTGTGGAGTGCTGGCGCAAATCTGCTGTGCCATGGCCACCAGAATGTTGGAAGGAGTGCTGACGCTATTGTCTCAGAAGGTGCTTCGAACGAATTCCCATACTTACTCCTGTTGTGAGGTAGTCTTGCATCGACCATTTACTTGTCTCCGGAGACATGGACAGAGTACAAGGACAAGGGCCTTATCCCACACATGAACAAGCCAGTGGATCGGACGGCAAGCGAACCACTCGAGCAGGACCACTTCGCAAAGCTCGAGTGCCTGGAAACCCTGGCACCCAAGGGTTCGCTCTCGGTTAGCAAGCTGGTGTCTGCCTTCGAGGACGTCTTGGGGTTGAGAAACGGTGTTAAGCGAACCCGAGATGAAGCGCACCACTTGCTACTCATGTCGTCAGGATCGAGTGTCAGTGGCGGGGGGGAGGCGCAACCATACTTCAGCAAAATGGTGTTTGTGACCATGCGAGGCGTTTGCGACTTGAAAGCATGGGAGCAGTTGGACGACAGATACCTGAGCCAATATTGCACAACTGTTGTTCTGCCCTCAGGGTGGGATAAATGCGTCATGACGTGTCTCTGTTGGCATTCCCATGAAGGAGGCAATGGCCAACAAGACTGGACTTTACCAAAAGCCTGCAGAGCTGAAGGAAGTGATCCGTTGCCGCAGTTAGTGTGTCTTCCGACAGAGCATTGTGCCATCGGAAGAGCAAACCAGAAATGAAACAGACTTGAATCAAACCATTGCGTTTTTTGAATGTCCATGCAGCAAGGGATTCCTTTCGAGCCATATCCTCTTTGGATATTACGGGTGATGGGCGGCTACACTTCTTCGAGTTCTTGGGTGCCATGATTGCTGCGGGGCGGATTCAGCTGCTTGGCCGAGACATTCCATCACTGAAGAGACAGCCGGGTGGCAGAGCATCTGGAACCATCCAGGATTCATGAGCACGATATCGCCGATGTGTTCGCGGCGTTCGATGTGGATCGTGACGATGTGATCTCTGAGCAAGACATGGCCAGCTTCATCCACAATCACAGCATGGCCACCAGCTCAGACATAACGTCACGCGAAGCGCGACCGAAAGTACTCGGCAAGGGTGCGTGACAATGTGCAAGACAGTGAGATGTTGTTCCTACTTCTGCAACTTGTTTATCTGGACAATCCTTGAGGTTCTGTCCAACACTGTGCAAAGTGCCGAGAAGCTCCAGCTTCCAATCAAAGATCATGACCTGCTCCTGGAGGCTCTCAACAGGCTGGGCATGACCTCTTCATTCCCTCACATTGCGTGTGAGCCTCTTGTATGCATGCGTCTTTGCCATAACCCCTGTCACAGTCAGCTCTGTGTTAGAATCCGGCAAACGAGCCAGGAAACCTACATGGGGCGCATCCGAGAAGCCGCAGGCTGTTGAGCGAGTGGCGAACTCGCCAAGCCCATCACCCCAGGCTTGGCAGCTTTGGGACAGAAGCCATGCGCCAAGTCAGGTCATACATCGCATGCAGTGCTTGGTGGACGTGGCAGGCCGCCCCGAGCGGCGCCGGCATGCAGCGTCTCTTGAGCAAGGCCTGGGCGCAAGCGAGTGTTCTGCGGTCTGCGTTTTCTAGTTGTGCCATGCGGCCATCCAGCACCTGTCCGGCATCACCTGAAAGGCCAAGCTACAAATGGAGTGGAAGGTGCAGCGTCAGGCCAGTGCACATGTGGCACGCTCTGCTTTGTTCATCTTTATGCCGTGGGTGGAGCAAGATTTGCTTGCCACTCATGCCATGTCTTGTGGAGGTCGCTTTTGCAGATGTTCGATCAGCAGTCAAGCTGAAAAGCCTGAACCGCGGCTGGCGCACGCCCGACCCATCTCCGACGCGAATTGACAAGGAAACTCGGGACAAGCAAGTCGGTTCTTCGGATGAAGGGTAAGGATACACTGAACAAAGCACGCAATGATCAGAACGAGCTGACTGCACTGACTTCACCGTGGAACTTTGCAGTGACTCTGCTTGCATGTCCAGAAACCCTTTGACCTGGCCCTGTGCGAAGGAAAGCTCGCCTGAGAACGGGGTCGGCTTAGTGCCCCGGCATGGGAGGGGAAGACTTGGCATTCTTGGGGCCTCGGAGGAATTCAGGGTCCAAGGCTTCCTGCAGATTTTGACTTGGTGGAGCATGGAAGCATGAAGCAACGACTGCAGGCCCTCCCAACGCACGCCCAGCGCTGTTCTCAGGTTGGCCGGAACCGTGGGAAGATGGCCCAAAGCATGTTGACCTTGACGGACCTTGACAAGAAATGAAGCGCTTCCGTGCACCAAGTTTGTTGAGTCAGAGTTCTTGAGTTTCGATGTTTTTCCCAGTCCTTACAAGACGGTATGGAGTACCGCACCAGTTGAGAGCCCAAAGCAGGGGGACATAGGTTCGAAGGGCTTGCAGGTGGCTTGGGGCCTTCAATTTATTCTCATGCGGATGGGACATGGCAGTACGCTCCGGATCCCGCATTTCTCACGTACCACGTGAGCGCAATGTTGCTCGCAACTTCATCGGGAACATAGCCCGAACTCATTTGCAAGTGCTTTCCTCGTGGCATTTGCAGAGTTGCATAGGACCTTACTGGTCCCCGGTGTAGCCCTGAGGGGACTGTCCTGTTGGACATCAACATTGTAGGTTGTGTAAAGTATTTAAGTGCCAGTTTAGAGGGATGGTGCGCGCCTCTTTCCTTGCTGGTGCGCCGTTGCTCAGGACGTCGTAAACTTAGTCTACCGTTATCTTACCGTTATCTTGAATTGCACCCTTTGCGTGGATGCCGTTGTCGGCCAGATCAGATGGGCCTCGCCACCAGTGGTGCGATCGCCATCCCAATCAATTGTCAATTGTTTCTACAGTAGAATTGCCGTGGCCAGACCTGTACAGAATCCGGCTTAGGGATGCATCCGCTGGTCAGAGTCTGTGCAGTGAACTTGGCTCATTTGGTAGTGAGCCCGCCTGGAGCGAAAAGTGTTCAGTGATCAAATCCATAACATGCGTTCCTGCTCCGCACCGGATCTTTCCCCTCAGGTTCAAGATCAAGGAAAAGACCAGGTACAAGCCCCTTGCCGCCGGTGTCTACTATGAGGCTGTTCGACTGCTTGCCAGAGCTTCCGGCTGGAGAGAGCAATAAAGCCTTCATGTTCGGGCTTTGCCTGGGGTCGTCACACTAGTCATGGCAACTGTGAGGGCATTCCGGTGATCAAGTCGTGGTTTGGGCACTTCCTGTTCCCTTGTGATGGTGACGTTGGCTAGTTGCACTGCCCTGTCAGACCTTACACGAAGCGCGCAGCCCTTAGTCTCTGGCGAAGGCTTTGCCACATGTCCACGAAGCAGAGGGCGGAAGATACTTTGGTCAAGCAGCAATCAGGCATGAAGCCGGTTGGGTGCTCTCAACCACCTTTACCAAGTCGAGGGCTGCAGGACAATTCAATGCTCCGAGTCTGGCTTTCGGGAAGTGTCATGACTTGTTTGGGGGTTTCTGAGCATGGGACCGGCGCACGGGATCTTACTTGATCTTACAGACTGACTGACATGCTGGTGCGCCGACCCGGTACCCTGGGCATCTTATCCTGCATACCTTTCACAGTCCTGCAGGTAAGTCAGTTGGTTGTTCTGCTGCGTCGTGAGGCTCATTGTCCTAGTTTCTACATTCTGTGCATTGAGCTACTTGAAACCTTCAATCAAGTTCAACCTGAATTCTGTGAGCTTGCTGCGCACGGACTGGCTTAAAGCCATTGCCCCCGGCCATATGCTTGGAGATGGAGACATATTTCCTATCTTCTTTTGACCATGCTGTTGCCATTGCTTCTTGTGCGAGCGCAGGCTGGAGTCACAGCTGTGACAAGTGTCGTTAATGAGTTCCCCAGCAGGAGGTAAAGCCGGGCAAGGAAAGTGCGGGGAGGCAGGCTCCCGGCCTCCCAAGTGTCAGAGGAAATTCTTTCTCGATTCTGCACTCCTCAACCAGGGCATTACCAACGATGGTCTCGTGCATGGGCACGCTGACAGCTCAGTTGGGGTATCTTTCATGTGGGCTCACCTGCATCGCCTCTGAGTCAGGTGTACTCCGTGCTCCGGGTAGTGGAAGCTTTTGGCAACAGACTGGTTTGCTGTGCCGGCCTTGGCACTTAACGTTGGTTCCAATCCGGCTCGGTCCAGCCCCGAGGTCGAAATCCCTGGGGCCAAGGCGAATGGAAGGGCAAATGGTCTGATGCGCCCTTGGTCTGCACTCAGTTCGACCAGTGCTAACATGCATGGAGAAGCTGTCTTGCAGAGGAACTCCTTCGGTGAGTGGACACCGGAAATGAAGGCACGGAGAGGGCCTGAAAACCTACAGCATCGGACATAAGGCCCGTCGGGGAATAAACAGGAAGCCACGAACTACCGTGGTGGTGACGATGGCACCTTCTGGATGAGCATTGAGGACAATGTGATTCTGGCTCGCTGTCTCGTCTCGGGATGGAGCCGGAGTAGTTTGTGAATTCGGGATGCCCTCCATCTGCAAATGCGTTTCAGAAGCCATCTCGTAGGTGAACCAAGGGATGCGGTTACCGGTTATTTTCAGCCTTCCCCGAAATCCTTAGTCGCAACTGACAGCCTCCGGCAACCCACGACTCCGGAGCAGAACAATCAGCAACTTGCGCGTTAACTGTTACCTCATCTTTGCAAGTTTCCCCCCGAAGCTCAGAGTGTCAGTCTCCTCACTTCAGCACTGGGTTGAGAACACGCCAACCAAGATGTTTTAGGTTTGCAGATCTCCGCTTAGCCGCCATGGCTGGCGACGAGCAGCGAAGCAAACCCGGCTGGAGCTTGGTGCGGCTCCTAAGAGGGGTCGTCGTGACCACGTTTGGTCGAAGCTGTGTGGCCAACAGATCGCTTTCGGCAACCAGGCGCGGGACAAACCGCGGCCCAAGAAGAAACAGGGCTGGGAATGTCCAGCTCCGTCGGTCGAGGACCTTGTTGTGTGCGGTACAGTCAGCTGCCTGGGCGATGACTTGCTGCCGTTCCATATTTAGCATTGCCATGAAAGGATTGGGAAGACTACAAGTTGTGGTTAGAGCAGCAGGCTCCAAGCTTAGTTTTGATTTCTTCGATCAAATTGTCGCTTCTTGGCACTTCTTTGTTCAACAGCAACCAAAGGAGCGGAAGGAGGAACTGCCTGCAGCCCCTCAAATCTTCCTCGCCGACTTCTCGCTGCTCTTCCACCAGGAGCTAACTTCCTGTGCAATTGTAAACCTGTCAGTCCAGGCAACCTAGCACGAAGTATGCCAGACTGTCATATGGCATGTGGTCGACTTTTGTGCGGCTTGAATTCAACATGCTTGTGCTGCCAGGATCCGGACGTCAAGCTTCCATGGATCCATCGCGTGAAGTGTGAACTTCCTCGCCGCGTGGGACGGCTTGCTGGCGACTTGCCCGTCAGGGCCAGCTACATAGGCGAGGTCGCGATATTGCGAGCATTGATTCAACATGTTTACACCAAGTTTCCCAGCCTGTTAGGATTCGCCACAGACTCTGCCACAGAAGGCTTTGAGTTGTTCAAAGAGGCAATGGGCGAGATTGGGATCGTTTTGTGTCGGCACATCCACCATCCTCCGAACAGCTTCTAGGCTGCTCTACGGCGGTTTTTGAGCATTGCTTGAGCCCGCGTCAGTGCTGCGAAGAGACCTCCAAGGGTTCGAGCTGGCGCATCTGGAGCAATCTGACCTAATCCTCGTGGATGGAGGGGACCGCCGTCGGCTCTGGGACACTCTTAGCACAGACCTTGGGGCAAGCGAGGTGGCCGAGCATGTGAAGTGGCGGTACCTCCAAGGTGCCCCTTTTGCCCAGCCCCATCATACAGTAGCCCCCTACTTGTGCTTTTTCTGCTTCGGTGCATGTGTTGGCACATGCAGCTGCTGCTGCAGCAGGTGCCGTGGTCCTTGCCATCGGGGAAGCCATGTCTCTCCTTGGACAGAAAAGTTGGTATTGTTCTGGAACACAGCAAACGATCATTCCATTCAAGGGCTGGGGAATTTTCCCTCACATCGTGGCGCCCGAGACGGAGGAGACTGACCTCGAAGACTTGGTGGAGCAATTAGGCGGGGCTGGGGTGGTCATCCTCGGCATTCATAAAGGTGCTGGCATGATCTTCAACAAGGATGGGCTTGTGGAGCCCGCGCGGCACATGATTCAGGAATACCGCTGGGACTGGCAGTCCTCCAGCGTGAAGCAGGCATTGCTTCTCGGGCCTCCCAGAAACACTGGACTTCTTTGTCCGCTCTATGCTGCGAGCCGCGATCTCGGGGATGCAACAGAACTGGAAGATGTGTACTCGTATGCCCTCACTCAAGAAGAGGAGGAAGACGAGGATCACTTAATGTCACAGTTTGATCCCAGCGACAGCTGGCTGGATATGGATTCGCGAAATGTGCCTCGGTATCAGATTGTTCGAGCTAGTGTGGTGGTAAAGAAGTGCATGGGTCAGTCAGCAAGCAGGAAGACAGTTGCACATGTCTTTAAGGAGGTGGAGAGTCTCAAGAAGCAGGGGAACGAAGCGTTCAAGGCAGGCAAAGCAGACCTCTCGGGGCTCTTCTACTCCAAAGCCCAGGCAAGGCAAGTCTGCATCTCCAAATGTTTGTAGTGATTGGTAAGGCATTGAGACCAGTCAGGTGCTTCTGCGAAGCTCTGCGAAGCCATGGCGGAACCTGGATGAGGAGTGGAGGCCGCCGCAACGCCAAGCACTCACAACTTAGTGGTTCTTCGTGGCACCCCGCGGCAGTCGCCATGCGCGCAGGAAGCAACTCGAGGAGATTCGAAAAGCCAAGAGAGCGGACCCAAGCAGCGACAAGAAGGTGCCGCCCTAGCCGATGAGTTGACCCATGGTGCCCATCTCGCAGCTTTGCCGGTGAGGTGGGCGCGAGCACAGAGCTGGCAAGCTTGGAAAATTACCAGGTGCTGCACTCGAACATGTTGTGATGTCAATGTGACCTTGAACGGGACCATGCTCTGTCAACAAGGCCACCAACTTGCAGCTTTCCATTCTACTGAATCTGTGTGCCAGCAGCCTGCTTGCTTACAGCCAGGAGAGTTCACGGACCCTGCAGCTTGCTGCATTTATTGCCACAACCTGCTTGCAAGGACGTGGCTCGAAAGGAAGAGAAGCACTCCAATGAGGAGAGGCGGTTAGAGTTTGCTTGCGAAAACATTCTGAACTGCAGAAGAAAGCCGGAATCAGACGCGTGCTTCGCGGCCATGCAACTGTGTGCCATGTGGGAGGAGTTTGAGGGGCCTGAGCGTCCAGTTGCTCGTGCTTCGGATTCTTGGTCTCTGTTAGTGGCATCATGCCGGTGAAAGACTCGATGGCATGGCAAACCTGGACGATGCGGACTGGTGGCCGCAGTCAGGCTGAGCAGATGCTTGTGGAGGTAAAGGATAACTTGGTCATTGCATTCAGGCTGGTGGGGAGGGTTTCGGCCGGGCCCAGCATCCCTGTGAAACGATCACCAGGGCGGCCAATGAGGCGCTTCGGCTCAGCCAGGGCCGCTCTGCGAAGGCCTCGCCGACTCGCCCAGCCCGGCTTGTCATGTTTTGCCCCCCTCCCCCCCCAAACGTGGTGCACAATTCATGGGGCAGGCTTGGTTTCGCAGGGCCGCCGCCTTTGAGCAAATGCGAGACCCGCGCAATGCCTTGCTGGATCTGGAGGAGGTCCCAGCAGTTCCAAGATGTTCCAAGTGCTCATTTTCAGCTGCAGTACTCTTCGACAGGCGCTGCTTCGGGAACCCGGAGACAGAGCCATTTCCAGAAAGCGGAACGAGATGCACGAGCTGGCCAGTGGCTTGCATCAAACAACATGTCGCACTTTTCCGTTGGTTCAAGCCGTCTCAACCTGCTCTGGCTGCATGTGCGAGTTCTCTGAACGGGCCCGCCAGGCAAGGTTGCCGAAAACATGTTCTACGCCCGACACAAGGACGAGCTTTCTAAAATGCCACAGAAGCAGACTCGTCTACATGCGGTCAACGCTTCGAGTTTGCTCGCTGTAGATTGGGACGCATGGGACAGACAGTAATGTGAAGTGTTACGAAGGATGCCGTTCAGCATGGACCATGGATTGGACGGATGCGACAGTTTGTGGCAGTGCACCGAGCGAAGCAAGACTGCTACTGGTTTCGCGTTTTCCAGGAGCTGGATGCCCAAGAGCAGCGCTTGCAATTGGGCCAACGTCGGGCGCTGCATCTTCGCGGGTACCTGAACACAGCGGCTCTGCTAGGATTCAGATGCACGCATCTTGTACCTCCATGCAGCTGCTGCCAGAGTGCTCGTGGCGTGCGTCACTACAGTAGGCAGCACGAGGCACTCAACGCATCAGTGCACTCTCGTCTCAGCAGCCAGCAAAGACCCTATGAGCCATCAGTCAGTTTTCACGACCTTTGCAGACGATGCCGTGCCCCTTCGGGGAACTAAAGGGTGCTGCGACTGAAACTGACTAACCATCTACTAAAACGCAGAGACCAGTCGGCACATCTCCCCACACACAGAAGCTTTAGCAGCCCCGGCACGGGCGGAGCTCTAGCGTCACTTGCATAATTGTGCTGGAGCTTGCTCTCTAACGGCCCCCGACCCCAAACGTGGTGGAGAGCTGAAGGTCAGACCCATCAAGCCCACCAAAGTCTCTGGGATGCTTACACGCATAGGGGCATGCCGGCGCTGGGGGATAAAGGGGGGGATCTGTTACGTTAGTGTCATTAGTACGCGGTGGGCTGCACAGACACGGCAGCACGTTGAGACAACATCGCTCCGACACGTGCCCTGAAAAAGTGAATGTTCCACAGACACCGCCGGATACCGCGGCCGGGCGGTGATGCACCCATGGCACCCCTTCATACGGACAAATCTGAGAGATAAGAACTCCGGGGTTGGGCCAGGGTTGCAAGTAGCTGGCCTGCAGCTGATGATGAATGATCGACAAACCCCCCTACAAACAGGAAAGCGTCTGGCAATTGATGATGACTGCCCTTTGAATTACACGAGTTGCAACATCCAAAGATGGGTTGCACACTGGTGCGAGAGTCTTGTTGTTGCTTCAGTAGTCCAGCGCCTTATCCAGCCTCTCCATCGGCAATGTTCGGAGTTCAGGACTCCTACAACGATGAGGCTAAAGAGTTTGCTGTGGCGCAGCCGGTAGCACGGGAAGTTCACAGCACATTGGAGGACTCCCAGACATGGCTCAGTCTAGTGCCGTACTGTGCAGTATGAATGCCGCAGGAGGTCGACGGCAGACCGCAGTTGCGACTGCCGACGCCGCCCGAGGCTGCCAAAGATGCACCATACCTCCTTAACCACGCCTTGTGGACGCTGGGCCCCAAGACTTGAAGTCTACAGAGTGCGCTGTGTAGATCTCCGCTGCCCCACTGAAGGTGGGAGTTTCTGGTACAACGAAGCCCTGGTTTGCGAATTCTTCGCATCGAGGACGTGGACCTTGGATCGGGCCCCCTGGAATGGCTTTGCAAAGGCTTGCGCGGCCACAAGGCGCCTGCACCAAAAAAGCACAGGCGCCTTTCTTCTGCAGCTTTCCGTCGCAGTACGTCGCTGAGGAGATCCAAGCGTTGCAGTTGACGGGCGTCCACTTGGGGCCCGCCGGCTCCAAGATGTTGCGGAACGTCCTGGCACAGAACACGTCGCTGATTGACATGCAATTGGACGCCTGAAAGAAATTTGGGCAGCTCCTGCAATCTTGCTCGCAAGCCGTGCCTGTGCCTGTCAGGATCGGTGTGGTCTGCTGGACTCTGGACTGGCCGAGTTATCAGCTGGTCTGAAGGACCATTCCGGCCAGCTGGAGTTTCTGTCCCTGCGGCAGAACATGTGGCTTTGGCTGAAGAAGTGCGAGTGCGAGGATGACGTGCTGACAGTCAGGGCCTGCGACATGGCTGAGGTTCACCTCCAGAAAGCTGGGCACCTCGGCTTGCTAAGAGATCGCTGCAGCTTCGCGGTTTCGGTTGTGGGTACAGGCAAGCTGGCTGATGTATTCTGCGGCGATTGCAGCCTGGGGCTAGGACCGATTGCAACAGGTTGAGGTTGGCCTTGCTTTCTTCTTTTCTTGGAGGAGAGCTGGATTTGTCTGGGAATGCTTTTGGAGTGGCTGGAGCAAAGGAGCTGGCAAAGATTCTGGGCCCTTTAGCCGCAGAGGAATGTGTAATGGGTGACATACGAGATGAATGTGATCTGCAGCATGCAGAACCTTGCACAGGCTCGGGCTCGCACCAGCTGAGAGTGCTCCGCCTCCAGGACGGCTGGTCTAAAAGCTGGCAAATCCACGTGAAACAAGCCCTGTCCGTGCGCAGTGGCATCGAGACGCTTCTTCGAAATGCACCGCTGTTTAGCAGAAAGGACTGCCTTCTGGATCTGGCCGCTTTTTGGAGACTTGCCGCCGTCTCGATGAAGTGATGGATTGAAAACCAGGCTCCCTGCAGGCAGAGACTGTCCTTCAGGTCGCCAATCTCGACAATGGCCGGCCACTGGCCCAACTGGACTTGCGTGTGAATCCGATTGGCCGTGGCACTCGACGGTGCTGGCGTAGCACCATGGCTCCCAACCTCCGCTGCGAGGCCACGACAATCCTAAACATGATAAAGTTGGTGCATTGTTTTGAGCGCTCTTCCAGCTCATTTGCCAATTCGGCTGTTGGATGCAGGTCCTGCTCTCGGATCCTTGACTGAATAGATGCTTCATGTCTTTTGCGGTTTTGGGGCGCCGCTTCCTAGGTGCACGC